>DWCF01006550.1:0-12195 GCA_018230265.1 Delias oraia | reverse complement strand
TGTTCACGTGTCAGAATACTAACAAAACTATTTATTTACGTGACATAAAAAACCTAAACGAAACTAAACCCTCAACTATTACGATAGAAAATTATTATATTCCATTAATTTTCTTAACTCTTGTTAAGAACTCGATATAAAAATCTTAATCCCCTACCAAGTTATTTCATGTGAAAAGATATTGCTAAATCATACAAAGCTACATTAGTTGTGAAGTCACTGTGATCTTACTTGGCATCAGTCATACATACGCACGATGGAAAATCCACTCGAGCGTGACACAAATACGATTCTATACCATAACTTTATGTGTTAAGGTTTATTTTAGAATGAGAAGTTTGTTCAACATTTTGATACAACAGCGGATTTGTGAAAGAGCACGAGATATTGACAATTGAAGGGTTTTATTGTTTTTCATTAGTTTCGGGATCTGGAGGCACACACGGAACAATGTTTACGTGACTTCTTATCCCTTTTAGATCTTTAAAGGATGACCTCGACAATTTGGCTGATTGACCCGAATTGGAGACGTTGGAATATATATAGAAATTATTAGTGCTAAGTTTTCTCAGTGCACTTTGAAATTTTCAATCTATAAATGTCAGCAACAGCTGTGGGTCTCCTCCCACCATAAAGCGCGATTTATCGGGTTTAAATCTCGCTCTGGACAGTTATAATTTAATTTATAATGTATTCGGTCTCTGGAAGGCCTTGACGTTGGAGACCCGTGATATGCTAACTCATAAATTGGGCGGGCTCGTCCGAAGTGATAACTCGTAGGCTCATGTATGCTCAATGTGAAATGGTAGTTGTATTTAAAACGGTACTCCTACTGTGTTTCTATGATGAGTAATGCGGTTGGTAATGGTCGGCGGTGTTCTCTTACCCTATAGGAGACCCACCTGCTCCGAAGTCCGACATACCATAAGAGTTACAAGATTAGCTCCGTACAATCACATTATTACAACTAAAATCGCACTGTGTTTTCTTTTGCAACACCGCTGCTATAGAATTCAATGAATTCTTCTAGCCATTTTTGCAGCACTAGTGTCACAGTGGTTTTTGTAGTTGTAAGTAATGGAATAATATAATAATAAATAATAAGTTCTCCATTTCGTAACTCGAGTGACACAAAGAAATAAGCGAAGGAAAGATAAATAACGGTTTCAAACACAAACGCATGAGTAAATACAAGTTAAAATTTGCCTTCCAAATCAGGGAATAGTATTTTGAGGTCAACGTAGCCAATACAAATCGCCACTTTCATTTATTTAGCACTGATATTAGATCTTGCTCCGGCACTCAACTGAAAGATTAATGTACTTAATTTTGTTATTTATTGACGCTATTACTTCTTACCGTTCAATAAATAACCCCCAACTAAAATGAATTTCAAAATAATAATATTGAACGCAGCACGAGGTCTGTGGGGATGCGGCACGAAAGAAATTAGACGACATTAATGGCGAAGGCAAATCAAATTGATATTATAATACAGCGATTCCTAAACTATTTCAGCCACCGACCCCTGGGGGTTCAAGGACAGTTTCACGGAGCCGTTCATAAAATAAACAGCAAAAAATTGAGATCAGGTTTTTTTAGTATTGCGCACAAAAGAGCAGGTGGGTCTCCTATATGGTAAGAGAACACTTCTCCCCATGAACAACCACACCACAGTCCGTATATTGATTGTGTTGTCGGCTTTTTTACGCTTTAAACGGCATTTAAAAGGCCCTTAGACATCCTTACTCACACTGGGAAACACAGAAGAAGTACTGTTTTAAGTAAAAATACCATTTCACTCTGAGTATTCTGTGAGCATGTGGTATCAGTGCGAACGAGCCGGCCCAATTAGTGCGTCAGAATTTGCATGGCCAGCATGGTTCTTCCACGGGTACAACAGTATTAACACACTCGCCCCGCCAGTGTCATGCCCTCACTCGAGACCGAATAAATTATAAATTAAACTGTATTTGTTCGGATCGGGACTCGAACCCGATACCTCTCACTTTATGCGATACTTATTAGACCACTTAGATACGAGGTTCTCAAATATACATCAAATGTACAGGCATCATATATGGTCCAGAGATGACAGCGCGGATCCCCGGAGTCCGTGGATCACAGCTTGGGTTATAAAACTAAAATTTTCTCTTTGATTACATTTATATCTTTTTGATTATAAGCTTACCCTGAAAATCGTGGTAACACCTTAGAAATTAATAAAATACTACACTAATTAAACAGTATAATAATAATTAAGCAAGGGCAGAAGACTGCGAACTTTAAGTTTTTATGTATTTTTAATGTTAATTGATAAAAAGAAACAAAATAATTGAATTAGATCAACTTTATATCAATATTAAAGAAATACATTTTCTTTACAGATGTACTGTCTTTGGTTTACATGATAAATATTTTAAGTGATGGGGAAAATATTCCTAACCGTAACTAATCTTTACTATTAACGAAAAAAATGCCGTGATGCATAACACTGCTTCAGTTTAATTCTACAAGAAATATTTTATCATAGTTTATGTTTATGAAATTGTGAAAGATTACTTTTATTGAAATAAAACAGAGGAAAATTCTTGATTCTTTCTCGTGAAATAGACTATAAAACTAATGAACTTAATCTTAGTCGATAAAATAGTTCGCATGTTCTTAGCAATAATTATGAAAATTGCATATGACTTTACGGAGAGAATGGAAAGTGGCAATTTTCTTGGTTTTTCCTTCTAGAGTAATTTTATCCAATTTTTCTTTTTCTACCGCGGCAATGTTGCCGTCTGAAATAGTGGCTAATTGCACGCCATTCTTAATGATTACTTGTGTTCGTCATTTAAGTTTTTAAGTCATTCAAAATTGGCTATCTGATTCAACAAAGATAAAACCTTCGAATTTATACTTACTTTTGTTTTAAATAAAGTAAATAGATCTGTGCAAGTCACTGCCTGCAGAGATATGCCCAAAGCAATAGGACTTGGAGATCTTCAAAAAAGGAGCGTACCTACCCCTAAATTAGAAATAACGCATCTGTCAAAGGGCTGATGGTGGTCAATGTCCATGTGTGGGGGAGCACCTATCGTAGCTGGCTTTGTCTGTCTATTTTCATTTTACAAAACCAATTATTTATCTTTAAAATCCTACTGTACCATTTTTACTAAAATCTGTTTATTATAATTTACGATACATTTTGAGAGTCTCGCAGCTAAGTATTTTTTCAAGTCCACCATGAAGCGAGAGATATTGGGTTTGAATCCCTGTCCGGATAATTAAAATTAAATTTATAATTTATTTGATCTGTGGAAAGGCATGACATGGCCGTACGAGTGTCTTAATACTGTCGCACGTATGAGAGAACAATGCTGAAGCAAATGTGAACGCATTAATTAAGCCGAATCGTCCTAGTGATACTACGGGCGCACAGAATACTCAACGTAAACACTAGTTGTATTTAAAATGGTACTACTACTGTGTTTCATCGGAAGCCGGAAACACAATCAGTGCGCGGAAGGCGGTGTTCTTTTAACCTATAGGAGACCCATCTGCTTCACTGTCCGCTATATCTTTAAAAAATCTTTATAAAAATAGCAAAGTTCCGTTAAAATTTTTTTTATATATTTACTGGAGATACTACGGGAACTAAACAAGAATGACACTCGAGGAAATTTTCTCCTGGAAAAAATAAGATTTCCCAAGAGCCGGAAGCTTTTTCTAGAATTTTCCTTTATAACTGAATAAAATAATACTACGTCATATAAGATTCGGTTATAATTCTAGAAATTTTCACCCGTGGGAGAACTATGCTGAGGCATTAATTAAGCGATAAATGATACCACCAGCTCACAGAATACCAGCGTGAAACAGTATATCTAAAGTGTGTGAGAATACGGGAAGCCTATCATATACACCAGTTAGGCGACACGATACAACAACCAGTTGTCCATGGGTGGCGTTATTTTCTAACAATCAAAGAGAGCCGTTTGTTTACTGTCTGCTATATGTTATAAAATTTAAATTGGTTTTAGGGTTAACGTGCCTACTATAAGTAAAACGCTGTATTTTATCGTGAGATTCAAATTTATTCTGTTTCTTTTAAGGTTAAAAAAAACAAAGAAGAATATACATTTGTAATATTTAAACTAACCACTTTCAGCCGAATGCTACAATCAGAATAACTTATCGCGTACTCGTAAAAAGTTATTAAAGATAACGCCGAACTTATCCGGCGTCCATTAAAAGTTACCCCATCAAATTAGATTCTCAGCCCGTGTTCCCGTGACGTTATTTATGGCAGCCTCACTTTCATACTCGTGCGACGTTAATATGATGTAAATATATAATTAATTAGTGCCCATACACAAATTTTTATATAGATACATAAAATTTGTCTCGCTAAATCTTGCCGAACTCTTCAAAAAATACTCGATCGGTTTTTTTAAATTTTCTGAACATATTTTTTTTTCATCCCGATAAATATAAGTGTGGTCGGGCCGAAGAAAAAAATATTTTTATGATCCAGCAATTTAATATATATATATTATACTAAATTTTCACTTTTCTACCATCCATCCTTATTTTTAAATATAGAGATAAGTTAGCGCAAAACGAGAGGTATCGGGTTCGAACCTGGTCCGAACATTTAAAATTTCTGCGGTCTTTGGAAAAGCGGGCTAGTCGCCGAGCGATTGTTTTAATACTTTATTTAAAAGATTTGAAGCCCGAAAGATCATGGAAAATTGTTATAAATCAGTTTGTCGAACAAATGTAAATATATGTAAAGTATTTGTGTTGTTTCCACAATAGCAGCCAAGCTTGGATGCAGTGCATAGTTTAAGATAAGGAATACCATTTTTTGAAGGTCTTCTAATAAAACGGAAATACCTCGTAAAGAGCTGGCTCTACAAAATGGTGCTGCGTGACAGGAAGTGCCTTAGAAAACGCTCAGTTGTGGAACGACAAACATTGACGTGACATTTCCCTATTTTGTCTCGATGTTAGAAAATAATAATTTGTTATTAATGTGTACTGGTATTTCAAACGGAAAGAGATCAATGCCACCCATGGACAATTGGATCACTATCCCTGCCTTGGTTATGTCACCGGCTTTATAAGCCGCTTAAGGGTCATAGCGTAATTCTAATCCATATCGTAATCCATCGGTATCCTTATTCACTCAATAAAACAGTACAAATACTGTTTTTTGTGAAAAATAGGGAGGCCAACTATTCGGTTTCTCACCTAGGATAACCGGTAATCCTCTCATTGAAGGAACCAGCCTCTTTTGGGCCGCGAGTGCGTTGCCGACCTTTTAAGGATAGTTACGCTTTATTTTCAACTTCTCCAAGTCGTTTTGGTTAGGAAATACCTGTGCGGACAATTAATTCCACAGAGTCGGGGTACGCGACACAAATTCTCTTAAAAACGCTCAGTTGATATTTCAGAATGGTATTTAGTGAGCCCGTGGCATAAATTAAAATATCGGTATTCTATTTTATATCCTACCTTCTTTTGGTATTTACAATTTTGAATCTGTATTCAAATTAATTAAACTCAATTCCAATACTATGTATGTTCTTAGCCAGAAACCTTTCTGTCCCCAGAATTCAAATTCAATTAGCTAAGCGGACTGTTTTGCGGTTTTATTTGTAAGAACTAACCGAATCTACCCTTATATATAAACATTTATCTTTCTCCTAATAAAATGTGTTGGATTTTCCGGACCTACTAGTTACAATGATTTAAATAAATAAATATTCATTTATCATTTATTCATTTTTAGCTATTTACGCACATAATATGTTGACAGACTTTCTTTCAATATTTTAAATAGGTCTCTAAGTTGTATTGTTTTACAAATACCTCTCATGCAACCGGTTCGACAGAGTGAGTGGTGGTGCGCCACACAAAATTCCTAATAGGCCTTAATTTTTCTTATAATATAGCGGACAACGGGTCAGGTGGGTCTCCTGTATAATAAGAGAACCCGCCGCCCGTGGACAACTGCGCCACAGTCCGCGCATTGGTTGTGTTGCCGGATTTTTTTTACGCCACTTAAGCGGCATTTTTAAGAGCCTCCGATATCCTCAATCACTCTGCGAAACACAGTAGAAATACCGATTCACATGTGAGCCCGTGGTGTAACTTCCGATGAGCCGGCCCAATTATTGCGCTAGCATATGCTTCATCATGGCTCTCCCACAGCTGGAATTTCTCTTCGTTTGATGACTCTTTCTCTTCATGACGTTCACTTATGCAATTTAGCAGCAGGTATTAATCCAAACAACTCCAGAACAATGTTATGCTAACATATGAAAATTTATTATAAAGATATTACGAATTTATATCACATCAGCGGACTTGCACGTATTGTTTTAGACGACTCGTCAAATGGCGTTTACGTTTTGTGTTGCGTAAAATTGCTAAAACAAGACACAATTTTTCAGATAATTCCAACGCAATAGCGAGAAAAAATATCCAGATAAGTCTCTCATAAAGATAAGGTTGGCGTCGCTCTCCGTTTTCTTTTATAAAATGAGAAGGCTGTGTGTGCACGAGCAGTTAAAATCGCAGTACAGCATAACAGATGGCTGTTCTGGATGGTGAGAAATCACCGTTGCCCATGGATCTTCATTCATCATTATTTCAGCCGTAAGACGGCAACTGCTGGACATAGGCTTCTTACTAAGGCCAATGCATAACTGCGCCATTATTTGTACTTAAGTAGTGTGTAATTTCACTTGCCTTCGGTATCTTTATGCAGTATAAGTACTGTTTGACGGTATTATAGTGCGTGCACTTGGTACGAGGACCAGAGAGCCCAATTAGTGCGCGAGCATATACTTCAGCATGGCTCCTCGCGGGAACGAATTACAATTTTTAATAAAAATAAATAATTAAGCAAGATTTCAAAATTCTTTGTTTTCACACAAACTCAGCGCAAGATATGTTAAATATATATATAAATTCTTGAATACACAGATTTGACTCACTATTTACATCTTTGTATATAAACTTAATCTTTCAATGAAATTATATTAATTTAAAATAATAATAGATCTAAAAACACATCGTGTAACCATAACTTTATTTTCAAATATTTTAGGCTCAATATTAAATATTATGATCGTAAAAATACGTTGAGCGAGAATGGTATTTTTAACATAAGACCCTAACTTCAACCCTTAATTGGTTACAACTGCTTACTATATTAAAGTTAACGTTTGAAGCTATTAGAAAACAGTTTCTAGATATATGACTTGACTATGAACATGTTTATATTTACGCGGCTTTACTGATACTAACAGGTCACCGGTACCCATCACATACCGCGTAATGGTTGTGTAGCTGACTTTTTGTGTCGCCAAAGCGGTATAACTTCAAGAGGCTTCAATATCGTCATTCATTCAGCGAAACACAGGCAAGTATTTTTTCACGTAATATTCTGTGCATCCATGGTATTCCTTCATGGTATGACGATCCGATATAATTTGTACGTCAATATTTTCCTCAGTATGGCTCTCCCAGAGGTAAGGCAGTGTAGAGACTTTCAACCACTATCATGCCTTTCCAAAAACCGAAACTTATTGGTTGGATCGGGGATCAAACCTGATACCTCTCGTTTCGTGGTAGGTCTAAAACTCTATGAGGCTCTCATTTCTTATGTTTATCCTTTAATTATTTTCATGTTTTCGACCTCGAACTATGAAATCCTTTCAATGAATAGTCTTTATTACAATAAAATAATAGCTCAGATATTAAATGACTATCAAATTTGTTGAAACTATTAACCTATATCAATATACACAAAAGTGTATATTTGACCAAACATTCGGCACCCTTGTCTCAAAACTTTTCCAAATTTTAAATCTTATTTGTTTTAACAATATGAATTAAATTAAAACAGATTCTATACAAACATTATAAATTCCCTTTGCTTGATTGTAACCGCTAACATTTGTTTTTATGTGAAACCAATGATACTTAATCGTATATTACGCCGTAACGCAAAAGGTAAACATTTTCATTCTTCTTTTTTATTCATTCTTACTCTTGGTAGCTGATAAGCATGTATACATTATATATTTATTATGGTATAGCGGACAACGGAACAGGCGGGTCTTCAGTCTATAAAAGATAACATCGCCGCTCATAGCCAACCAACAAATCTATATAATGATATTGTATGTTATGTTATGTATGTATGTTGCATCTCTTTGGGAGGCCTATATCCAGCAGCGAAGTTAAAAAGGCTGGTGATGATGATGGTGACTAATAGACCCTTGTTGTCAAATTCAAGTGCATTTTCACACATTTAATTTAGTTTTAAACAAGTGATTATTTTATTAAAGATCGTTTACCATTTACTATACATGACTTATTTATTATAATAGAACTAGTATTTAAAATGACAAAAAAAATCTAATTTGTTTTAAACAAACAGATTGTATTTTTTAATTAATTGATTTTATAATTAAGAGAACCTTTTTTCAAATGGACGTAATTATGATGGATCTGAGTTACAATTTATTCAGACGTTTTTGAACTGTTTTAAATTGGAATTTTTTAATTCTAATTTTTTATTATGAATAGATGTATAAACTTTTAAGTATACTTTTTCTTAAAGTGACAAATTAGCCCACTCAACTGTTTTTATTAAAGGAATGATAAATGCTGCGGTTTTCAGAGTAATTGTAACGAGATAACGATGGTCGTTACCGTAGTAACGCCTAACGAGAAGCTTGCGTGATCTTTGTTGAATCGTTAGCCGCTTTTTGATTCGCTATAAAGGGAGGAAGAGGCTTTGATGGGTTCTATATAACATAGTAAATATTTATTTTCCCGTTAAGGTAAACCCTTAATCTACAACTTCATTTAAATATTTAAATTCACTTTGGAATTATTCAATATATCTGTTTATTAAATTTTCTTTTACGTAAATATAAGAATAAATGTATACATATATTTGTTAATTAACTGTATTAAAATTGTATATCGTTATGATTTCATATAATAAATTGATAAATGATATTTTATCATAATCATGATAGTAATGTTACAAACTGAAGATTAAATTGTACTTATCTCCTTTTTATTCTGTGTATGTTACATAGGATTGACTTTCTTTACTAATATCTAATAAATAGTTATTCGTATAATCCGTTTTTTGAGTTGTAATTAATTTAAAGAGCTTCGTGCTTTCGGAGTCTGGTTAGCTACCGTGAAGTAATAAGTACCAGGTTTGAACGGCGGTCTGAAAAATGTATAATTAAATTTATTCTGTCTTTGAAAGAGCTTAACAATAGCCAGATGAGTTTTTAACCCATTTTCTTACCTGTGGAAGATCCATATTTATGCATTAATTTTGCCAATTCGTCCGAAGCTCGGTACGGCTTATATGGGCTCACAGAATACCAGCGTGAAACAGTACTTGTACGCCAAGTGAATGAGAATATCTGAGGCCCGTGGAATTAAACCTGTCAAGCGCATTAAACCTGAACGTGGATTGTGGAGCGGTTGTCCATGGGCGGTAATGTCACACAATTGAGACGAACCTTCTGCTTCGTTTTCCGTTATACTTTACTTAAGTTTAGATACAACAACAGTAATAAAAACGAAACTATTTAAAATTCAAATATAAATACAAGATATATCT
Organism: Delias oraia; assembly: GCA_018230265.1. Lineage (NCBI taxonomy): Eukaryota > Metazoa > Arthropoda > Insecta > Lepidoptera > Pieridae > Delias > Delias oraia. The sequence goes on along the minus strand of DWCF01006550.1, from coordinate 2,537 downwards.
GATTATAGAAAGTTCTGTAAACCCCAGACGTGCGCAGTCCAACAAGTTTCGTACATAATCACAGCTAATCTCCTATCACATCGAGAGGATGGAAAATTAAATATTCGGACGTTGAAAACGCAACTTTATTTTGTTGCAGTTAGATTCATATTCGGGTACTAACGAAGCTAATTATGTAGACATCTGCTTTAGAATAAAATGTATTCAGCCTTTGTCATCCTCACGAGAGTAAGATGAAACGTATTTATTATTGTGAAATATTTTACAGAGAATTTAATGTAATACATCTGGGAGTGAATTTTACCAGCCTATATTTCAATGAAGTGTCCTTTTATAAGAAATTATACATTGACATATACACAGAAGGCCTTACGATAAACAGATAAACAGAGAGAGACAATTAAAGATGGCTAATTTTGGACAAATAGACACTATAGTGATAAAGTTGCTTATTTTTATTTCAAAACATTAAAAACTTTGATTTTTAATATGATTTTACTTAAATTTCGGTTGGTATACAAATTAAAAGAACAGATTCATTCACGGCACAATATGGCTTTTGTAACTAATTTTATGTACCATTACAAATATAAAAGTAGAGGAATTGTTATAAATATATTATAAAAGTCGGGAGGCAAGCGAGCAGCACGCTTATTTAGGGTAAGTGATCCTCCGCTCATGGGCACCACTAGCAACAGTTTGAATGCATATGCGATGCTGATCTTTGAGTGGTTTCCACAGAATGACGGTACAAATGCCTAAAAACGCACTTTTGTGCACAACAAACACATTTTTTTGTTGGATTCATATTCTGTTTCGATTATCTAAATGAAAATCAACTACAGTATTAAAACTCTTCAGTCCATTCCCGATGATATAAAACTGCTTACAAAATAGTAGATAAAAAAACTGAAGGGGGAAGGATAAAGGTATTGTCAAGGGTTTTGACGCTTCTCGTGAATCAACTTTGGGCACTCGTTAGTGGCGACATTGTTAAAACAAATTTCCTTTGGCTTGCGAAACTAAATGCTACGCCTTTAAAACTTACTAAAGGTTTAATAGTTAAGCATATTGACTGTCATTTTTATTAACATACAATTTTCTTATTCCAAAATTTCAATTGTTTTTTGACAGATGAAATTATCCATATGTTTTGTATCTTTGGATTATTTGCTCTATGGCAAGACTTGTTGGCTTTTTACAATATTTAATTGGAATAATTTCACTCAGCGAACCCAGTGAAGTTTCACGATTTAGTACGTCAACAGGACTCTCCCTTGGGTAAGATAGCGTTGAGACACTCTCCTGCCCATTGTCAAGCCCTATAAAAGACCGAATAAATTATATACTTTAATCAGACCAGCTATAATTTAATTATAAATTAGTTTTAAGTCGATATTATTTTGTGTAGTTTCTGTTCTTGATGTATAAAAACACACCAATGAGGGCCGCTTTGGACACAATAACCTTAATTAGAACCTTTCAACATCGCAAATAAATCTAAAAGCTATTGAACGAGAAGCGTATTTCATAAGTTTGATTTATGTGTTGAAAACACTTCGAGTGTTATTCACAAATAATGGGTCAGACACTCGTCTATATAAATGAGAAAATGACTTTCTTCATGGCTTAGATTTTTCACATCTATTCTATTTTAGCTCAATCTAATATTTAATTCATGTTTTGTACAATACTTCTTCGTAATGCTTGATTGATACTTATTATATTTTGAGAATAGAAAATAGGTGATAAGGGTAAGATTTCTACCTAAATATTTGTCTATTATATTTTTTTATAACCTGTTAATAAAAGTACATACTAAGCATTGTACAAAATCAACGAGATTTTGAAAATAGTGTCTTAAATATTTCTTGCGGTCGATAACTATTTACAAATCGATCATTTGTAATGCTTGAGTTTTAGTATTTGTCTTTAAAAAACATTATTATCCTAAATTTTCACGAGAGCTATTTTATTTAACAATATGAATACTTGAATAAGGTAAAACAATGATTTCTGGGTCTACTGGTAATATATATTTTAAAATCAAATAAGTTTATTAAAAATAAGAGAGCTTTTGAAAATTCATTGACGCCATGCCATTATTACTCTCTTGAGAATGTTTTTTTTTACGAGCCTTTGTTTCATTAACCTTGTTTCATTAAACTAAAATCTTTCTTGAAATATAAATAAAATATTATACAGCTCTCTTTAAACTTTAAATTATAAAATTATCACTGGAATGAGACGACTGATCTAAATGGACGAGCGATATATTACTTTTAAAAGTACTCAATTTAAAATATGTATCCATGTAATTTCATTTGTTATTATAAATAATAATAAAACGAATTCTTTTTGTCAATTCCAACACATTACAAAATTCACCTGTAGCTGAATCTCATAATCGAGCATTAAGGCAAAGTTTCGCCGTGTGGTTACCGGATCAGAATAGTACCGCTCCCAGTCTTCCTAATGGGATGTCGTAAGAGGCGACTAAAGGACACTTCACCGGAGGGTGGGCAGCAGCGCCCTTT
>DWCF01006549.1:0-12197 GCA_018230265.1 Delias oraia | reverse complement strand
TATTTTTGTGATATTCTTTAGTTGTCGATATTTTAGTTGTATAAAAATTAATTATTGTAGATATTTTATTTTTTATCATACTGAATTCTTAATATTGTCAATAAGTATATTATATTTTATTGATTTAATTTTTAAAACCTACATTTATGTTTCCCTAAAAAGGAAATATCAATTCTTGCTTTAATAAAATAATTAAAAGTAATATACATTAATTTTAATTAACATAATTAACATTAATGTATAAGTTCCAACTATTTACTAAGAATAAATAAACAAGTTTATTGAGGCTATTGTAGAGTGGAAAGTATTTTGTAAAGAAATTGTTACAACTATTTTTATTACCATTTACAGTCTTACAAAATGTATATATCTCCTGCGTAGACGCAACATCCATTATGTCGCCATGTCGATGAGCAATGCCAACAAGATACAGTTAGCGTAAAACCACGCTAGCCTGCATACGTGTTTGAGTAAACATAAAAAATTAAACTACTATTTGGAACACACGGTATGTTTTTAATGTATATATTCTATAAATAGTTCTGACAATTTTTATTTAATATTCACTTTACCTCGAAATATAATTATTAATTAAATTCTTGTGTAATATACCGGATATCAGCAACAACAGATGTTTAAAATTAAGTTCGATTACATTGGTAATACGCAGATACAAGATAATATATTTTTACACTCTTAAACCATAGCTGCATATTCTGCATGTATCGTAACAATGATCGATTGTTACAGTCGTAAAGTAATTGTATAGAGCAAAATCTTGCAATTCTTGTAGTACCTATAAAAAAGCAAACAATTATGTTTTTCTTGATTATATGAGTTGTGAGTAATTGTCACCACAGGCATACGTTCTTATCTTGAATTAGAGGTAATAAATACAAACTAATGCGTTATTGAAACAGCTTATCTGGCTGTGAATTTAAAATATATAATACTGTGTATTATAATATATTTATTTTAACACATGGCAAGTATAATTGTCGTGTGTTTTAATTCGTTAACTTCCTGTTAGACGTGATTTTAAGGACAGGCTTGAAAAATGATTATATAAGAAATGTTATTTTGATGTCGATTGTGTGCGCCGTGGTCATGGTCATGGTCTTTAAGAGTTAAAAATTCAAGTTCTAATCCTAAAAAAATATAACTATTTTTAAATATATAATATTATAAGAGTCAAAATTTATGTATAGTTTTTAGAGTGATGGGATAGTGTACCTATGTTAAAAAAAACTGCTAAAAATGTAAACTTGGAAAGCCTTGACAAGAAGATTATAATGAACTGATTATGATGATTTTTGGTTATCATGGTGCAATAAAAAACATTTTTATTTTATAAAATAGTTAGTTATTAAGTTAAAGTCGTGGATAGATTTTTATGTTGTTGTTATGTAATTAGCAGAGTTTTCTTTACACAAATTTTAATAGCCAAACGTGAATCGTAAGGCATAGCGAGTTTACATTGAACTTTATGAATTATTTAAACTTTATTTTATTAAACCTGATGAATTTAGTTAGAGGGGTAATTAACAAAGGTTCTACTTCGATAAACTGTTTTGATTCCGGATAAAATACGTGTATTTTAAAGTTAAAAAGATTTTATTTAGATGTTATTGTTTTGCTTATTTTATTTGTATGTGATTATTTCTATTTTAATAATCCCATTATTTCCATCGTTATCTATTATATATTATTGATTGTGTTTAAAATACGATGTATTTCTTAATTTCAGTTGAAATGGCTGACAATCTGCCAATAGAAGATGTTTCAAAGTATGTGCTAGATATGAGAGGATGGCTCAATTGTCAACCACACTTGCCCAAGGACCATATAGGTGAATTATTACAGTTTCAGTCTTATCTTATCTATGAGAATACAAATTACGTTCACATATATTTTTTTCAGTTTTTAATTAACTTCACGAGAATCGTGTCTTCGACCATGCACAATATATTATAAGCCTTGCATGTTGTACTTCATTTATATTTGCTATATTTATACTTTTACTCTAAATTAACTCTTTAAATAGAAATAAAAAAAATAAACAACTAAATCTTATTATCATTGGCTTAATTAGATCTTTGGATTGTTTATGAAACGCTGAGTTTTTATTAAAGTACATTAGTCATATTAAATATGTTAATTAATTATCTTAGGAACAACACGCGATTGAAACTTTAAGCACAGATATTAAGATCCACAGGTTTTTTTGCTAGGGTTGTGTTGTTAGAGATATAAATGAGGTTCCGTCACGTTTAACCTTGAAACTATAATGCAGTATGTAATTTAAAACTTGGCTTAGTAATTTAATAATCAGTTATTATAAACACGTTATGGGATTAATGTAGATTGGTGACTTAGTAAGATAGTATAAAATTGTAAATGTAATCTCCTTAACTATGTTTAGGAAGTCACGAATTGGGTTCAAGCTTGTGGTTTTTGCTGGACTAGGGCAAAGGGGCGCCGCGATGGTTTGCATATCGCATATCGACTAAGAGTGTACTAAGTAGTTTTCAGGTCTAGTGGTCTGACAGGCGGATCTCTTTCCCACGAAGACGAAAGACGAGGTTCATGTTTCACAAGAAACACCCTTGCGCTAGTCGCGACAAAATTTAATATTATCTCAGCGGGCCGGTCTTACTAACAGGGAGTAGCCGCCGCCCATGCACAACCGCGCTTAAATCTGCGCTTTGGTGTTTCTGCCGCCTTTTTACGCAGCTTTAATCGTATAATTTCAAGGGCCTCCGATATCCTCACTCACTCAGCGAAACAGTACTGTCTAATGCAGGTATTAAAAGTAATTATAGCCGTATGGTCAAAATTTGAAACTATCCGAGCTGAGAATTGAAGTGAAACTTTGGGAATACAATAAGACAGTGCCTGATAGTTCTGCAATGACATTACTTGTATAATAATGGAATATAAGACTCTCTAGTGAGAGAATCGTGGTAGAAAACTGTAAATAATAATTACTCAATGAATTTTAATACAGTAAATTTAAAACTTAATAAAATTAATTATTTTTTTTAAGGTCATACTTTATTTATAGAATCGGTGGTAAACGAGCAGGAGACTCACCTAGGGCAAGCGGTCCTCTGCCCATATACACCCCTAGACCTTACAGAGTCGCGGGTGCGTTGCCGGCCTTTATGGAATGTGTACGCCCTTTTATTGAAGGTCCCCAAGTCGTATTGGTTACATATATATATACTATATATATATCACTAATAGAATCGAAATTATCCACATTACAGAAAAAAACAGAATATTGTTTCACATTAATTTGTTCATCTGTGATAGTAGGTCTTTTCATGCCTAAGCAATAAGACCAAGACTATCTCAATAACACTCGGGTCATTCTTATGAACCTGTTTTGACCACGAATCGATAAAACTTGTTCTCTTACAGATGACAACCTATTGTTGCGCTTTGCACACAGCTGTTATTATGACGTGGAGAAAGCCAAGGCTGCGATGGAATGCTTCTTCAACATTCGGCTATCATGTCCCGAACTACTCAATAACAGAGATCCTGAGTCCGAAGAATTTCAGAAAACTATGAGCATAGTGTTAGTATCAATTTATGTAGTTTTAATCTTGTCCACAGAACATGTAGTTCAATATAATTGTGTGGATGCCTGTTCACGCTAGACGGTTTGACTAAACCATATCGAATTACTTTTAATATGGTATTGCCAAACTAATAGGACTTGGGACCTTCAAAAAAAAGATCGTTAGGTCCGTTTGTAACTCTAAAAGGTTGGCAACGTACGCGCGGCCCTGCTGATGCTAGAGGCTCATGGGCATTAGACTAGTTATGCTAGATGATCCTCCTGCTTGTTTGCAATTACTAGATAGTATTACATGCGTCTGACTAAACGTTAGACAAATAAATTAAGTACTTATAATATGTTTTATTCTTTATATTATTATGTTATAATGTGAATCAATTTTATATGAAATTTAAACTACTCCAAATAAAATCCAATCTTAAAAGTATGAATTTGTAAATGTGCTCAACCACAGTAGCTACTAATGAGAAATTATGTTAGATAGTCTTGTTAGAGAACAGGCTACCTTTAAGGTGTTAAAAATATTACAAATACGGAAAAAACATTTCTCTTGAGATGGAAATACCATTTTTTCTTTGTAGTCTAACATACAGGTAAATATGGTTTAAAATTCCAGAAATATTGGTCTAATTCACACAACACAAAACGACTGTATATGGATCTGGCAGCTGAACGATCCTGGCCTAGAAAATTATGACTATCTCAACGACGCCCGGTACTTCATGCTGTCGAGTGACTCATATTTCATGGCCAATTCCATTCTACCGGAAGCAGACATCGTTATTTTGGACGCAAAAGATATTAATCTCAAAATGTTGACCAAACTGAATTTATCTATTGCTAGAAAGCTCTCTAAATATCAAGAAGTAAGTCCTATTCAACCTATGTGCAGGCATTAACAATATTTAACTCATGGGAGAGCCATGAGTTAAATATTGACGCACCTGCTCCGTTGTCCACTATACTAAAAAAAAGTTATTTCTATATAGGTATTTAATTACTTAAAATTTTCCATAGGCGACGTATTTTGCGCTAGAATAAAAATATACTGTTTTTTCAGACAGCACTTCCCATTCGACTGAAACAAGTGCACGTAGTGAACGCCCCATCATCGATAGACAAAATATTCGCACTAATGAAGCCATTTCTTAAGAAAGAATTAACTGATCTGGTAAGTACAGTTATGTTTTCTTCATGTGACCTCGGAAGAACTATAGGCTAAAGTTGATTGTTCACCTTTGATGGCTTATCTTTGTAATTCTACTTATTTTTAATTCCGACAATAACGTACTCGTACTTAAACTTATATCAAATATTTTTACCTTAAAATATATCGATTCGATTTTCCGTCAATACTTGAATGTAGGTTGTTGAAAATCGTCACCAACTTACAATTCATTAAAATTCTCTAGAAAATTCAAGTGTCAAATAAAAAGAAAATTTGCCTCTTTTTATTAATAGCTTCCAATGTGAAAATGGAACATCAATTGCAGTAATTTAAAAAATCATTTGATCCTTACAGATCCATTTTCATACACCAAAATCGGACGGCCTGTATAAATTTGTGAACAAGGACGATTTACCGACGGATTATGGCGGTATGCAACCCTCAATGGCGGAGCAAAATCATAGAATTATTGCTGTTATTATGAGCAAAAGGTATGAAATAATTCTTTATATACTTAATATACACTAACTACTTGACGTAATATTTCAAATAGATGTTTTGGAGTGCGCTACTTTTCCTAGGAATCAGTTTTTACTTACGAAAAACATTTTTTTAATATAAAATATTATTTTCAGGAAAGAGTTAATGATGGAATCACTGTGGCGGGCAATTCCCACAGATAAAAAGAAAGTTAATACGAGTCCAACTATTTCATCGTTCAGGGCTCTAGCCATAGACTAAACGAAAGAAGAATCTCTCGTTGATCTGTAATAGTATAATGGATAAATTAGTTCTAACAATCACAATATATATTTAAAACATGTATATAATGTAAGTATGTCCACGCTTTCATAGACAATGTATGTTATATAGAGAAGCAAAAATATTTTTGTATAATTTTTCCGTCTAGGAATCACAATTAACCTGTAATAATTACATATAATCTGTGTACAAAGAATTTTATTCATATTGCTTATTATTTTTAAATACAGAGATTGCGTGATTACAATGTAGAAGATTAAGTGTCATGATAAATATTTCCAGAGAAACATTAACGTTATTTTTTATTAAAAAACAATATGTGATATTTAATGGTCCCATTTTGATTCTAATTCTGTATTTTCGAGTTTCATTTGATTAAGAATTTGATGGTTTTTTATTTTGCAACAAAACTTAAATCTGCATCCTTGTTAGAGTGTTGTGGAATGAAACATCACTATCAGGGCTTGTCGCAGTAATACACAGATTTAATATTATTTAATCAAAAGAAAACTCTTAGTGGATTTAAAATAAATATTTAGGGGCCAAGAAGTAGGTTTAAATGTTAGTGTGTGTAAGGGTACTGGCCCTTACACACACTGAAAAGGAGTAATGGGTATCGAAAGTAATTCTCAATGAGTTCAAATAATACAGTGAAATTAAAAGATTTTTGCCTAAATCTCTTGCCGTTATGCATTTGTGTGATATTTTTATGTTTTATTTAGACAAAGCATTTAAAAACACTTATATTTGTTCAAGATATTATGTTAATACATTTTAAATTGCCATTTCACAGATAAATTTTACGAATAATTGAATGAGAATCACGCGCGTCGTTTTTTTGTAATAATAAATCCTAAAAAATGTATCCTGATACGAAATATTTTCTTTATATTATAGAACAAAATGTAATATTAGAAATAGAGAGATATAATGTAAGCATTCATGTTAATCAGAATGGTGAAACTACGGACTGGCTGTATCTTATGTATGCACCAATGCAAAATATTTTTTTAATTGTTTATTTATTTTATCAGAAATAATTGTGGTATAATTTAGTACCTAATATCAAATGTGTTAAACGATTTATATAGAGAAATAGTGTTCAAAGGCTGTGTCATTCGTTATTGTTGCCTTCATTATACAAACTTCTGATTATTTTATATTTATAGATATCTAGAATAGAATATTTACAATATAGACCTGTTTTTTTACAATTTTTGTTAATGTCGAAGAAATTATTATTATTCGGTTAACATTGCGCTGTGACAGTTTTATTTTTGCAATAAATACTTTATGATATGCAATGGTTTTATTATTTTAAGGTTGTACTATTCCATAGTATTATCCTGTTCCTTTATATTATCGTGTTTCCCAATTTCCTGTTTGTTATATGCCTGTTTTTCCTAGATTTTGTTCCGAGGAAATCCTGTTGTGTATGTTACTTGGACTCTTTGTTTGTTTCCAGTTTCTATGCGAGTATAAACACAGAAAGGCTTAGGTACTTGCTTACTAAATTATAATTTAACTTCTGAGTAACGTGATGAATATAGAATATTAATCAGTCAGAATTGTATATTATAAAACAGTCATCTATATAATATAATAGGAAAATAGTTTACTTAAAGGTTCTTTAGCCATCTCATAAATAGTTAATCTAAAACTAAATTAAATTTATGACTATCTTTATATTAGATTTTAAACTTACCAAAACCGGATTAGAAATGACTACGTATTTAGTTACATTAAGAATGCCTTATAAATGGACGGACATATATTAATACATTGTACCTTAAGCACTCCTAGTTTTATATCGGTAGTTAAATCATAATATGCGAACGCAGTTAGCTATGTAATGTTAATGCAGGAGCATTTGACAACACTAAGTCTTGACCTAGTTTTAAAAAAGTGCAAAATCGTGTAAAATACAGTAAACAAAGCAAATTGCGTCCTTATTTTACATTAAAAAGAATACATGGTATTTATACATTAAAAAACACTTTATGAGACTAAAAAGTGTGCGTAGGCCGGGAATCGAACCCGGATCAACTGCTTGGAAGGCAACTATGCTGACCATTACACCACCAACGCTTAGAAGAATTCGTCAATTATAATCTTTAATAGCGTTTTATTTTATTCGATTTGAAAATGATAATCTTTTTAATTCTGGTACTTTTTAGAAAAGAAAGTAACAAATAGGTAAATAAATGTTTTTATTTTGGATGATATTTAGAGATGAAAGTTGAAATTAGTTCTCTATACGCCTATACCAAGTATTTACGCTCATTATCTCAGTTCAATAAATCTAAACAACGATATCTATTCTTAAATTTAAAATATGATTAGGAAAGTTATGTCAATGAAATAGAAGCTTTCACATTGCCAATTACAATGGCAACTATAATGCAGGTAAACTAAGTATATCAAATATTTGTTAAATTATTCAGAACTACCTTTTTTTAAAAAAATTGTACAAAGTTTGTTGCGTGTATGAAACAGTTAAGTCAAAGAATACTCAGCGTGAAACGGTACTTGCACTCTTGTACTGTTTTGCTGAGTGACTGAGGATATCGGAGGCTCTTGAAAATGGCGCTAATGTGGCGTATAAAAGTCTGCACCACAACCTTGGCGCGATTTTCCATAGACGGCGCTCTCTTATAATATAGGAATAAACCATACATTTTCTTACCAATAGGGCCACCTGCTCCGTAGTACCCTATACCATACAAATACCATATACCATACCATAAATATTTATTTATGTAGTATTTTTCTCTTTCTTTTACATCTATTTACCAGCAACTGTTATTCACTATGTGTCCATATGTACTATGTGTCTTTGATTAAGGAGGAAACTGATTTAGATTATCTAACAACACTTTCTAGTAAAACTATGCAAGTTCAATTACACCAGAATTATTTCGCCTAAATTATTAAAAACTGAAAATTTGTATGTTATAAAGCCTAATCCTCATAATCAATTTAAAAAATATTTTAGTGCATGAATAACATTTTCGCGCTTACATAAGCTTTTATTTTCATCACAAAATAGGAATATTTATATAATATATATTAAACATTATCTTAAACAACAAATGGAGTTCTGGTAGTGTAAATCTTTGGCATAATTGTGAAAGAGATAACGTTAATTTACCGATAGTATAACAGATAACCCATCATGTGGTTACAATAAGATTCATGCTTACCTGGCGGATCGTGTATGGTAGATGGTAAGCGATAGGGCGCTGTTAGATTCTATTTTCGTTACGGAATTTCTTGATTTGGTCACCCCACACAAAGCCCGCGATAAAAATTATGCAATAGCTTAAAAATAAATAAAAATACAAGAATGAACACGGAAATTGTTTGAAAACCGAGAAGTAAAATTCAATAACAAATGAATTTGTGGGTTGTAAAAAATCCATCTAACCAAATACATTTCAACAAAGAATTAAGCAAATATTTGTTTTCTCCTCGATCCGACGAAACTCTATAACCTTTGAAGATCTTGTTACTCGTTAGGAGTCTGAAGTACACTTGTAATAAAGTATTCATAAAGGCATGTTCTTATTAAAATAACTATTAAGAATTAATATATTTAAATAAAATAATGATATAAATATATATAAATTAGTTATCCGTATTCCTACATTAAATTAGATACGTAATTTCGTACCTATCAAAGAAATACTGATGAATAATTAAATACAGTCAATTGAATACAACATCTGCATAAAACTTCTTACTATATAAATGTATTTGGTGCCTTAGTAAGCCATAATCGGATCAAAATTACGTCGTTTGAATATTGATTGGACAGTCTTAGTATTCGAATGGCGATAAGTTACTTAGACGTGAAGATAAACTAGGGTTTGAGGACGATTTCTTTTACACGGGATTGGAATAAAAGTTTTTATTGTTAGGAGTAGGTACTAGAAGATACATTTAGATTTCATAGTTACATGATAATAAATTACGTATAAGTGATAACTACAGACTATTTTCATAGGTTAGTTCTTTTCAAATAAACTGTTTTACGCTATGGTCTCAAATGGGCTGGAGGCACAACTCGGATAAACGATCCTCTACCCATGAACACCTCCAGCCCTCGGAACATATAACATCATTAGTAGTAATGTTAATTTTTTCGGTTTATCGCTACCGCTACACCTGTTCCAAAAGATTATTGCAAATAGGTACAACTTTATCCGTTTATAATTATTTTTATTGATAAATAGTTAATTATTTGTATTAATTATCAATGTAATTATATAATATATTATAGATAAAGTTGTTTTCTTTATACACTAATATATCAGTGTTAAAATCAGTAATCATCACGATATTAGATAAGCAAGTGGCGTGTTAAAGTATCGAAGGCTTTGTTAAACGACCAAGTAAAGCGTTTCACTGACCAGTCAGAAACTTCTCTTCAGACCGATAGGTTGCCCCACAATCAAACCAAATAACAATTCAATAGAATATTTTGCAACGGTAAGAAATTTTTTACCATCGAGTGTAAATTAGAAAGTATCGTTTAAATTTCTCTTTCAATTGAATATAATTTTTATATCTTACTTTTAGATGAGTAAAGATGTTGCTTATATCAAAGAGTGGATGGCGAAGGAGCCTTACCTGCCACAAGATATTGGTAAGTAAAAGTCTATAATATGAAATATATCAAAAGACAACATTCATGGGTGCAGGTTAATAAAAACCTACGTCGGTGTAACTTGATGAAATAAAAAAAATAAACAACATTGTTTACGACTTAAAATGAGATATTTTATATATAATTACTTTAGATTTATGAGATGCATACAAGTATTGTTTAAAAATAGAATTCAATAAGATACAACTTTTAATAAAACAGATTTATTAAGGAAAATGGTATAACTTTATAATTTTAAACCCTAGACGGCCTTAAATTACATTTATTTTATTGGACACAAATAAAATATTAAAGATTTTTAGACATTAAGAAGATATGTGAGAGCATTGTCACTTAATGGTTTAAAAAGTGTACTATGAAGCGAGAGATATTGGTTTCGAATCCCGGTTCGAACAATTATAAATTAATTTATAATTTATTAAATCTCTGGAACGGCTTGACAGTGGCCAGGCGAATGCCCTAATATTGTCACACCCGTGGGAGAGCCTTGCTGAAGCATATGCTGACGCACTAATTCAGCCGGGTCGTCCGAAGGGATACCACGGGCTCACAGAATATTCAGCGTGAAACGGTGTACTGTGTTTTGCACAGTGAGTGAGGATAGAGGAGGTTCTTAAAAAGTGCAGCTTAAGTGGCGTAAAAAGACTGCAACACACGATTCTTGTGCGGTTGTCCATGGGCGACGGTGATCTCTTACATTAGAGAAGAACCGCCTGCTCCGTTGCCCTCTATAACATAAAAAATAACTATTAAACTGGCACTCACTAACTCAAGTACACCCATTACTGGCTAAGATGTCTTAGATACCTTTAGTTACCACATCCAAAACCCTCAATGAGATAAAGGCGTTGAGTATGAATTTTTATGAGCCGGCAATTAATACACAGTAATTTATGTATTAATTTTAAAATTATGATACAAGAGATGTACATTTATAATATTGTTCGCTCTTACGGCAAGCACAATAATAACCCTATGTTACCTAACTATATGAATTTTTTACCTCATCCGCAAGAGGAGTTGAAATTAAGCATCTACCTGCTTTAACATTTTCTGGTATCCTAATAATAGTCAGCAAAAAATTATGATCAATCTTGAAAATAGCCGAGGTCTTGTAAAATGATTGTTCATATTTTTACTATACACAAAGCATAATTAAGGATAAAAAATATTTTTTTTAAAGTGTAACGGACAACGGAGCAGATGGGTCTCCTATAAGGTAAAAGAAAATCGTCTCCCATGGACAACCGCGACAGATTCCGCGCATTGGTTGTGTTGCCGACTTTTTACGCCACATAAGCGTCATATTTAAGGGCCTTCGATATGTCACTCACTCTGCGAAACACAGTACAAGTACCGTTTCATGCTGAGTATTATGTGAGCTCGTGGTATCACTCCAGACGAGCCGGCCCAATTACTGCGTCAGCTTATACTTCAGCATGGATCTCCCAAGGGTGTCAATGCCTTAAAAGGGCTAACTACAGCAACGTATATAATAATAGGATATAAGAATGTGTTTCACAATAGCAAAATTGATCATGACCAATTAATTATATAAAAATGCGTAAAGTATAATATCCGAGAAACTTAGGTTTTAATTGATTAAAAACTGTGAAATTTTTAATTATATCTAATCAAGCATGTATAAGACAGCTGAATGTAACTTATTTAGTTATGCGTTAATTATTGTTGGTGGAGTTATATTATCGTCGATTTCTCCATTAATTTACAAAAACAGTAAATTGCCCAACTTAGATATTAGTTTGTAAAGTAATTTGTTTCGGAAGGAGGAAATAACACAGTTTCGACTTAGAAGTTAAGAAAAATAAATAGGTAAATTTTAATTACTGATAGTTTACCATTTAATGATAATCTGGTTATAAAAATATTTACGCAGAAGAAAAGTGTAAATGAATGATCTAAGCAGCTGGTACTTCATCATCATCATCAGCCCATTCAAGTCCACTGCTGGACATAGGCCTTCCCCAAAGACGCCCACCCGCTGCGATCTT
>DWCF01006548.1:0-12204 GCA_018230265.1 Delias oraia | reverse complement strand
AGCTTCTAATGACATGGATCGGTTTCGATTCTCTTATTTTGTATAACTCGTGTGTTTAAGGTGAATATTAATTACCATTCATGAGACGTTCTTATTTGAAAGTGATTATAACTGTCCTTCAACAAACAGGAAAGGAGGTTTATCAATTCGTCATATTCTTTTTTTGGCTTTTCACTCCTATCTGTCCGTCGAGTCGATTTGGTCGCTGCGATGTGGACTCACAGTTTAAATTATATATACTCTATATGTTTTGTATATCTGTGGTTAAAAAAAATATATTTTTTATAAATTAGACTAGGCTAGATAGTAGTAGTTAGCTTAATATGAGGTTATCAGAAAATCTCCAAAATATATTTAATATTTTTTATTACAAAATACACCCAAAAGAAGAATGTAAATCATGAGACATTAATTAGTACTTAGTTATGGTTAGCAATAGGAATAATGCTAATTAGGAGATGAGCTTGCTTTTATGAGCGTAGTTTCTCAAATCGCCGCGCGTCGAGGGCGTCGCGACACATAGTTAGAGAAGCCCTGGGCGTACGTCACTGATCGAAAATTTTTAAGCACTAAGAAAATCCCATTGTGGTATTTACGCACTCACGCTACCGTAGGCGAAATGGAGTTAGGAAGTAGGTTGGTAGAGCAGTAAGTAGTCAGATAGGTGGTAATATAAATCGTCAAATTTGTACCTGCGGTGGAGTTCCTATTGTTTATATAAATTGTAGACCATAGTTTATATAATCAATATTCACCCAAGGAAGAGCTATGCTGAAGCAAATGTTGACGCACTAATAGGACCGGGCTCGTACGAATCGATACCACGGGCTCACAGAAAACTCAACAGGTTATTAATAGTACTTGTACTTGAAACGGTGCTTCTACTGTTTCGCTGAGTGAGGATATCGGAGGCTCTTAAAAATGCAACTTAAGTGACCTTAAAACCGGCAAAACATCCAATGCGTGGACTGTGCTCGGTTGCCCAAGGGCCTCGGTGTTCTTTTGCCATACAGAAAACCCGCCTGCACCGTTGTCCTATATACCATAAAAAATAGACTATTCATGTAGACTTGAATTTATTGAAATGAATACTTTTATTGCTTTAAATATTTAGTAAATAAGACAAAACAGGCTAAAAGGCATTGAACAACTTTTCATGTCAAGGTGAATTGTGAAACGTGTAAACTGTATCAGCTAACACTAACATTTAGCACTATTTTTTATATGAGATAGCAGACAAGAGAGCTGGTGAGTCTCCTATATAGTAAGAGAACACCGCCGCCCATGAACAACCGCGCCACAGTCCGCGTATTGGTTGTTTTGCCGGCTTTTTCACATTTAAACTTAAATTCTCAATAGGTCGTTCTTATCGACTTCACTAGCTTATAATTTATGAACGAATTAAAAAGCAATCTACGATATGTATAAGAGATATTTGTATCGTTAAGCCTTTGGCTTTAAGAATGCATTGTTCCACTCGTATTTATATAATAATTAACATTATCAGAACAAAAGGTTTTTTTATATTCTATAGCGGGCGAGCTGGAGAGCCACCTGTCCCGTTGTCCCCTATATCATACAAAATGAAGCATAAAAAATTCCTACGAGTGGGAGAGCCATGCTGGATGGCTTTGACGCAATACCATTGGCTCACAGAATGCCAGCGTGAAAGTACTTGAAATGTTTTTCGTTAAGAGAATGAGCATATTGCAGAACAACAGCAACCCAACCAAAGCGAATCACGGCGCTGTCGTCCATCGATGGCGGCGATCTTCTCTCATAGAATGAGATCTATGCTCCGTAGCCGTATCTCAAGAAAGTATTAGTTTGATGGGTTTTCTCCCGTGTATTATGTGATAAAAATATTTTTTAGATATTTCTTATCGAAATTATTATTACACAGATGTAATCAGCAACCTTGATAAACTGATAAGAACGATAAACGTTTAGAAAAGGCTATGTAGTGCAGTCACAATGCGCTATTTTTCTATGACCTAACCTAACCTAAATCTATGAATCTTCTCTTTCTTACCTAATTTAAACACTATGGGAAATTAAATTTTTATTTACACCTGAGTAAATTATTAATAAGGTATAAGTTATTTTTTTTATTAAATCGTATTTTATACTTATTAATGGCAAGTGTCTTAAACAATTCACTTTTTATTTCTATTGAATACAACGCAATATTTAACTCGCAATTTTTATCATCAAATGAATCAATTTGTTGCTTCGTAAACAAAGAATCTATTTAACACATTGAAATATGGATTACACACAGTGAAATTTATACAATTATAACAAAGAAACGACATTAATGTTAATTCTCCTATGGATTATTTGTATGTTAATTTTAATACTTTTAATATAAGTTTATTTCATTCTTTATAGCGTAATGAAGTTTAAAGGTCACACAGCCGTCAAGAGCAATATGACATTTCGTTTTTAGGCAGTGATAGCGCTAAGCGCGGCTAATTCAAATTAAGACATTAATTTCTCTACATATTTTTTATGGTATAGCGTAGAACGGGGCAAGTGGATCTCCTATATTATAAGAGAGCACCGCAGACCATGGACAATTGCGCCACAGTTCGCGCTTGCTGTGTTGCTATCTTTTTAGACTACTTAAGCGGCATTTTTAAGTGCCTCCGATATCCTCACTCACTCAGCGAAACACACCTTTTAAAATACAGCTTCCATTTCTCGATGAATATTCTGTGAGCCCATGGCATCACTTCGGACGAGCCGTTCCAATTAGTGTTAGCATATGCTTCAGCATGGCTCTCCCACGGGTGAAAAGATACATAACAAATATTATTTAATAAACTTACAACCCCCCATGAGCACACAAAATATACGGCAGCCCCGCTTGTCCCAGTTACGGTAGCGGCTGCGAGTTCGACGGGGCACGGGGCGCGAAGAATCTCCACAAAGGCACGGCTACCGCCACCAAAACGCCTTGCACCTGGCCACATTTACACTTACATAAATTACTTTAATGTTAGATCCATAGAACTAATGGTCAATATTATTTATTGTATATATTCGAATGTAATGAAGAAAGTGCATTTTTATTTACGGCATTTTTCGAGTCTATTTAGTCTTTTCTTATAGGTCCTAATCTATAAATATATAGAATACCAGCGTTTAGTCCTTTGAGCAAATTCTAGGAACTAGAATTCAAGGAACCCACTAAGTTTTTACGCAATTGTCCATAACGGACGCGAAGTTATTCTCTTATTTAATTTAAGTAGACCCGCATGCCCCGTTGTTAGCTATATATTTTACCCGTATGAGTATTTCACATTAATTTACACCACGGGCTCATGGAATACCAGCCTATATTTATAATTTACTAGCTTACTTTAAATCGGCTACTTTCTATTTTTTATACCACTGAGTGGCAAGGGTTAACCACCCCTAACATTTATATTTCTATATATTTTGCACATTTTTAAAATGTAGCATGGAAAAATATATATAACCCTAAACTTTACTCTTCTTTGACTTCTTTAACTTTACCCTAATTTCTTTATAGGGATATTTGTCTTTGATAATGTACATGGCCAAACAACGTTTGTCGGGGTAAGCTAGAATGATGTAAAAGGAACCAAACAAAACGTATATTCGTATGGTTTCAGATCCTGTTCTGCACGCTGAACACACACAAGGTGGACATGAAGAAGCTGCTGGGCGGGCAAATCGGATTGGAGGACTTCATATTCGCGCACAGAAAGGGCCGGCCCAAGGAAGTGGAGGTGGTGAAGACCGAGGACTCGCTCGGCCTCACCATCACGGACAACGGCGCAGGATATTCGTTCATTAAAAGGATAAAAGAAGGATCAATTGTAGCGCGGATACCACATATACAAGTTAGTATTCGCTTTTTTAATGCTATAGCGGACAATGGAGCAGGTGGGTTTCATATATGGTAAGAGAACACCGCCGCCTATTAACAACCGCGTCACAGTCCGCGCATTGGTTGTTTTGCCGGATTTTTACGCAGCTTAAGCGGCACTTTTAAGGGTCACCGATATTCTCTCACGCTGTGCGAAATACATTACAAGTACCGTATCACGCTGAGTTATCTGTGAGCCCGTGGTATCACTACGGACGAGCCGGCCCAATTAGTGCGTCAGCGTGGCTCTCCCACGGGTCGGCTAACGATGGGTCTGTTACTCTTTCGCATTTATTGTTGCACAAACGAACCACACAAACCTTTTTAAAGTATTTACTTTTCTGAAACATTAACATTTAACCCATATATAATAAATAGCTGTCTTGACTGTAGCATTTCGACACGTTTTAGAGAATATAATGTATGTTCGAAAAAATATAACCGACTTTGTTAAGAAAAGTGACATTCACAATCGGAACACAGGAAATATGCATAGCCTGGTTGTACCAGTGATTAGACTCAGTAAAGTAAGTAAATCTTTTAGAGATAATGCAATATGCTTTTACGATAGGATCCCAGAAAAACTGTTAAGCGACGTTTGTGTGATAAAGCCAACTATATTATTAATGATTTTTTATTTTCACGCCTTGGGAATAAGTTTTTCATGCCAGACTTTCTCAGAGCTAAGTATCTCACGGAAGCAAAAAAATTTACCCACTGAAATTATTTTACCGGGTTTTCTCGGTGGGCTGATTTTGACGTTCAACGAGCTGCATTTTTTGTATTTTAGTTGAATAAAAATATTTCATTTCATATAAATTTGAGCATTTTCTCCATTTGACAGTTTACGTATTCCAATTGGCATCAATAATAGAAAAAAAATTAAAAAATGAAATAACCTTCACATCTCTGCGTACGCGCATCTCTGTGCACCATTTAACAAGAGGTCAATAGACTCTCGACAATAACACAGGAAACGACCCATTAAAGCTGGGTGCTCATCCGCTTTCCAGGTCGGAGACCACATCGAGAGATTGGAGGGCGACAGCATGGTTGGCAAGAGGCACTACGAAGTGGCGAAACAACTGAAGGGTATACCCGTCGGTACCACATTCACGATCAGGCTGGTGGAGCCTTTGAGGACTGGCTTCGGCAGTATCGGGCCCAAGAGTGGCTCGGCGAGGTCCGCCAAGAAGAGCTACGGCTCAGGGAAGGAGACGCTACGGTTCAAAGCCAATGGCCCGGCCACCATTGAGAATGAGGTAGGTACTAGCTTAATTTAATTTATACTTGAGAGGTTCGTAGCTAAGTGGTTTTATAAGACTACCATGAAACGAGAGGTATCGGATATTTGGACCCCAGTCCGAATAAAAAAAAAAAAAATATAATTTAATTTATTCCATGTATAGATGGGCTTGACAGTGGCCGGGCGGGCAGTGTCTTGTCTTAATACTATTGAACCCGTGGGAGAGCCATGCTGATGAACAAATTGGGCCGGCTCGTTCCAAGTGATACCACGGGCTCACAGAATACTCAACGTGAAACAGTTTTTGTACTGTGTTTTGCTGAGTGTTAAAGAGGAGTTAAAAGTGGCAACACAACTAAAGCGCTGATGGTGGCGCGGTTGTCTATGAGCGGCAATGTTCTTTTAACATATAGGAAATCCACCTACTCCGTTGTCCGTTATACCATAAAAAACTCTGGTAAAATTTGAGTTGAATAATTAAAATGCGACATTGTTTCCGATATTTAATTGCAACATATTATAATAATTTGAATGTATGTTTCAGCACGATGACCATTCAAAAGCTGGGATCGAGAAGATAAACGAACTGCTAGAATTATTCATGGGCATTAACGACACAGAGCTGGCCACGCAGATGTGGGATCTAGCAGAGGGAAAGTCCAACTCCATGCAGCTGGCAGAGGGCATTGACAACAGCGACTTGCAGGAGTTTGGCTTCACGGACGAGTTTATTATAGAGCTGTGGGGTGTCATCACGGACGCCAGATCTGGACGGCTGAGTTAATCTGTTATAGGCGTATTTCAATACTTTTGTATATATGTCTTCTATTACATACAGCATACATAACAATGAAAGGTTTTAATGGACTCCCGAATTCATGTGTCAAATTTTTTAATGAGGTTGACCATATGCATGAGTTTATTATCGACTTGTGGGGATGTCATTCCAGATGGCATATCTGGATGTTTCAGTTAATCTAGTGGAATAAGTTTTCAATATTTTTGTATATACTTAATAACAACCGATTTATTTCATATAATATATAATGAAAGGTTTTAAAGCACTTCCAATCTTGATATTTGTCAGATGTTGGACAATAAGTAAGGCTGTACAGATAATTTTCTATAGAACTGTGGGAAAAAATATGTATTAATATAAAAAATTATATACCTAAGTTCTCAATACTTTTATATATTTTTAATATATAATTTACATTGCATAAATGATAACGAAATATATTTTTAAAAAATCAGTTTTGTTAATACGTGTTAGATTTTTGACACGAATTTGGCTTCATGGATGAATGTATTAAACTGTGGTACAGGATACCACACCTGAACGGCTTAGTTGATTTATTTTCCCTATAAAAGGAAATAAATATAGTATCAATACAATTGTATATTCTTTTAACAACCATTATTAAATTTTCAAAGTGAAAAAACATTTCAAAGGACTCAAATTTGCCACATCGCCAAGTGTTCGTTCAATAAAGATATTATTAAAGACTTTTTTGAAATTGGTTGCAAGAAAACTCGGTGCCTAAGTATGTGTTTAATTTAAAACCATATTTTTACTGTAAATGTTTCCTTTCTAAATGCATTTGTATTTAGATTAGTTAATATAAAATAAATTATTGATTAGTCATATGTAATTAGAAAAATATTAAGTAATTTTTAAGAGTCATGAATGTTAAGAGATTGAAATGATTAGTGCCTTAATTAATTAAGCATTAAAATTTTCCAATGTAATAATTATCGCATTAAAGTATATTTAGATATAAAATATTTTTTTATTCCTATCTGTGAAACTAAAAACTCAACAGTAATGTTAATTTTACATGAAGTTTCACAGTAATCTTAAGTAATTTTTTTTTAATTTTTCTCCCTCGCGGCGGACTTTTGAATGTGACTCAGTCTAATTATATTTTTTTTATTATTATGTCTTTAGAGGCGCTTTACCGTGACCTGGCGAGTATCTTAACAGCGTCCCACTGTCGTAGAAACAGGCTGTTGTATTAAATGGATCAGCTTGTCTGGAGTACCAAGCCACATATAATTCGTGAAAGTACTTGTAATTAGTTTGGCTTTGTGACTGAATATACTTTAGGATATCGCTTAAGCTGATTGTACTCTCTTATCATCAGTAGACCCTCATTGTTGTCTGCAAAATAATAGATTCCCATAACTCACAAGAAAACCGTTGAGTACATTTATAAGCACAATGTAGATGTCTCTGATTGTCATTGGGCTGTCTGGCGACAAGATGGCGCAAGATGGAAGCATAAGAAAGAAGCTTCATTGTTCAATAAATGGTTTCTAACAAAAATTTCAGAGTTGACAGGATTAAATGCAACTCGAAGAAAAGTTTTTTAATTCTGTCCCAGCAAATGTGCCATAATTAAATAACTTACTTAACCATAAGAAAGAGAAGAAAACTATTCTGCCCTTTCTTATTGTTACCTGTTACCAGGTCGAACTTGAAGGTTAAAGGAATTAATTAAAATAACTAATAGGATACAATATCTGTAGATGTGCCAAACGGTTGCACCCCTTTTGTAAAAAACTAGTGTTAATATTTCAAGATATTAATAATACTATAAAAGATTTAATTGATTCTCGGTTTCATAATTATGTAAGTTTACCAAGTTTTACTCATACTAGGAAACAATTCACAACTTGAATGAATAAAAGCAAATATTTTAATTAAAATATGTACTTTTACCGTGAACCAATATAGATGGGTCTTTCAAGTTCAGTTAATACCTATTTGCATTCTACCTATTCAAATATTCTAAGTTTTACTAAGTACCTTTAATTGAAATATTTGATTGAAGGATGACGTATTCTTAATCGTAATGAAATCTCAACAATTGTGGCCCTGAAAAGGGCCTTTTTACTTGATGGAACGCGTTTGGCGTCTAAGGGCAACGCCCTTAACCGCCAAAACCGTAGAGCGTGCGTCCCTGCCGCTTGAGCGCATAGACCACGTCCATGGCGGTGACGGTCTTCCTCTTGGCGTGCTCGGTGTACGTGACCGCGTCTCTGATTACATTCTCAAGGAACACCTTGAGAACACCTCGGGTTTCTTCGTATATCAAGCCAGAGATACGCTTAACGCCACCTCTGCGCGCGAGACGCCGAATGGCCGGCTTTGTAATACCCTGGATGTTATCACGGAGCACCTTCCTGTGACGCTTAGCACCACCTTTTCCCAATCCCTTGCCTCCCTTACCGCGTCCGGTCATGGTATCGCGTCGATGGGTATATTCTTATTAGAAACTGATTGTGTTTGTGCGTACGTGTAACCCGTACGACAATCACTATACGACTGACAAAGACACGTCCGACGGTTTTCTAGAATGTTCCATGTTTCGATCGATTAGCGGGGGAAGGGCGCGGGAAACAGACGCAGGGGAGCTGCGCTAGTGGCAGCTGAAATGTTTGATATTGTATGATATACTATAAAGAATTTTTGTGTATAATACATTGAATATGAAAAGAAGCTGCTGGTGTAAATGAAGATATATGTGTGTACGGGAACCGGATTTTGAAAGAATTTAGTAGTAATCGTTTATAGAAGAAAGCGCGCCAAACATTTCCCTCCTAAACAAACTACTCACGGCTAACTTATGTTCACTCGGTTATGACGCATTTGTATTTGCATATTGTACGATTAATACCTATGTGATTGTTAATGTTTTATGATGCTTGCTCTTTGTTCTATTAAATTATCCTAATTTTATTTTCAGGAATGAAATAAAATTAAAATTAATAAATATAGTAGATTTCTTCTCCTAATTCTTCAAGAGCTTCCAAAATTCTTTCTCTATTTATTCTTCCAATCTCTGCTTATAATCTCTATTATTACAAACGTGTGTTTATAACCTCTTATACGTACATTGTATAAAAATAATAAAAAATCACTACCATTAACAGAAATCTCCTACTCGACGCGACGCTTAGTTTATAGATCAGGCCAGTCTTGCGACATAGCCAATAAAATCACGCTTGGTATGAACACCACCAAAGCACCTGAGGAACTCCAGTAATCTCGACAAAGCGAAAGCATTTCAAAATTAGAAGTCAAACTTTAAATGCAAAAAAGCGTGCTTGTCCCTAAAAGGCTAACAAAGCACCCGATGTCCAACAATGGTCGAGGGTGGCCATGGCCGCTTATCCTTAGTGAGATTCCTGCTCGTTTGCTTCCGTTTTAACTTAAAAAAAGATTAAAGCTGTTTTATTAATCTATGACGTTATATAGTCGCGATATTTTTGTGACACTTCAGAACTATGTTGTGGCCCTGAAAAGGGCCGTTTGCTATGATTTTGGTATTATCCGCTCACTTAGAACTTGTGTACTTGGTGACGGCCTTGGTGCCTTCGCTGACCGCGTGCTTGGCGAGCTCACCAGGCAGCAGGAGCCTCACGGAGGTCTGTACCTCGCGGGATGTGATCGTCGAACGCTTGTTGTAGTGGGCTAGGCGAGAGGCCTCCGACGCTATCCTCTCAAAGATATCGTTTACGAACGAGTTCATGATGGACATCGCCTTCGACGATATTCCGGTGTCCGGGTGCACTTGCTTCAGCACTTTGTAGATGTAGATGGCGTAGCTCTCCTTCCTCTTATGCTTCTTCTTCTTGTCGGACTTGGTTATGTTCTTTTGGGCCTTTCCGGACTTCTTTGCTGCTTTGCCGCTGGTCTTTGGTGGCATTTTTGGTTTGTAGTTAAGTGAAGAATGTATACTAATATGTATACTTATGTTTACTAAAGGAGATTGGAGACTGGATAATATTTTTAAAAATCCCGATTTCAATTTCTAGAATCTTTGAACATATAGTTCAGCTTGTGGTTTAACGAGTGCAGTAGTTGTAGCGACAGCTATTGGCGGATCGCGGCCGTTTGGCATGCGAGGGGCATGCCGCGGGAGGGAAAGGGGCGTTTATTTTTTTAATGGAAGCTATACCCCAAATAAATTATTATTACTTTCTAATAAAAAAAGGAATTTACTTTGATAGTTACATATTATGTTTTTTAATTTAGATATTAAAACATTTTTTCTCATACCAGCAGAAATCACCATCAAATGGAAAATAAACTGACTCTTATGTGTGTGAAGTAGATTTATTTTGGCGCCATCGTTACAAGCACTGCATGTTTACTATTTTCTAAAATATGTCTATATTTTTTTGGCGTTTTATTTAAAAGGTATATAGTTCTGAGAATTAACTTTTTAGAAACATAAACTATTAATGGAAAATGACATCTTAAATTATAATTTGAACGTGATTAGCGGTGATGTGGTCAAAAATCTAAACTATTTATATTTGAAATTTTAACCGGATTATTTGATGGAAAGTTAAGACAGGCTCTAAAGGCCAGAGCTATAATCCCTTTAAAATATGTCAAGGGTTGGCTAAAAGTAAAAAAATGGGAGATATGAATTAAGGTTTAATGATTATATAGTATATAAATTACCTTAGGAAATACGAAAATGTAAATAATGAAAGATTTGTTATCTTAGAAGATATTTAATAGAATAAGATACAACTATTGTAACAGCAAAATTTACAGTCAGAAACTTATGGCAACATAACAAAAGAAGAAATCCTGTTCTTTTCATTTATTAAATGAGAATGATCAATGTATTCATTGTAACCAGTAAGTGAACTAGAAATTCTGTAATGATAAAATTGTATTTAGGGTTCTTTTTTGAGTTAGAGAAACAAAAGATAGATATATTATTATTTTGTTTTTATTGGCAACTAACACATCTTTACAATTTAAGTTATATATTTTAATGAGAAATAAACCTTTATTGAGAAATATAGAAAGGATATAGAATATATCTATTATTATTGTACAAACTATTAGACCTAACTGGCAACTGCCACACAAAGGAAATCATTATTTAAAATTCTTATTTCAATACACAATTTTTTATTTAAAGTTTATTGTTATGAAATGTAAATATACTTAGTGCACTAAAGTCTACAGCTAAAAAATACTTTAGAAACAAGATAAACAAACAAGATACTTATACATTTTTAGTTAGTTGGAAAATTACAGCATGATTCCTCATCAGACCGACTACATAATATTGCAGGTAATCAAAATTAAGAGAACATTTGTTTGCTACAAGTATTACTTGTATTTGTAACAATATTTTATTCTACATACCAAATAATGTTATAAGTACCAACTCTGTACTACTAGTGAGACATTGATGTTCGCAGATACACCCTTACTTATTATAATTATCAAGAAACATATTACGGCCCTGAAAAGGGCCTCAATATGTAATTAAGGTAAAAATGACAAAGTAATTTTATTGTTTCTAATCAGATGAATCGCGAGAACTTATGTCTTCTTCTCGGTTTTCTTTGGCAATAGCACTGCCTGGATGTTGGGCAGCACACCGCCCTGTGCAATTGTCACGCCGGAGAGCAGCTTGTTCAGCTCCTCGTCGTTGCGTATCGCCAACTGCAGGTGTCGGGGTATGATCCTGGTCTTCTTGTTATCACGAGCCGCGTTACCAGCCAACTCTAGTACTTCAGCCGCCAAATACTCCATCACAGCGGCGAGATAGACCGGTGCACCAGCACCAACTCGCTCCGCGTAATTTCCTTTCCTCAGAAGCCTATGAATTCGGCCGACTGGAAACTGTAGGCCGGCGCGGTTGGATCGAGACTTTGCCTTCCCTTTCACTTTACCACCCTTGCCGCGTCCAGACATTTTGATTTCACTAGTTTAGTTAGAAGATACAAAACACGAATACTTTGGATTTATCTCAAAATAATTTTGTGATTTTAAATAAATAGAAGATATGCAGCATTCAGTCGCTGATGTGTACTAAACATAAGCAACAGAGCAACGCGTCGCAATTGGTGGATCGATTCGAAGGGATCGGGAGAGCATGAAAATACCAAAGTAGACGTTGACTTGACATTAGAGTCCGACTGGTTTTCCGGACCGAAACCGAAACTCACGTGTTCAATATTATAAATATTTTTTCAAATTAAATTCTCATAACAGTGTTTATCAATAATAAAATAACTAATT
>DWCF01006547.1:0-12206 GCA_018230265.1 Delias oraia | reverse complement strand
AGTTCCCTATTCGTTTCGTTGGAATGATATTTTGAAATTCAGTTCATTGCCTATTGTTGAAAGTTAACAGTGCCATTGTCAATGGAATGAGATGTTTTATAGGCTACATATGAGTTCCTAGATTGTGGTTCGCCACAGGAGTTTAGTATGAAGGCATATTTTGATTACAGCGGATGTTTCGAATCGTTGCTTTTCTAACATTTTTAACCTTTTTATGACATTCATGGGAGAGCCATGTTGAAGCATTTGCGGACGCATCAATTGGGTCGGCTCGTGTGTAGTGATACCACGAGCTCACAGAATACTCAGTATGAAACGGTACTTGTACTGTGTTTCGCGGAGTGAGTGAGGATATCGTAGGCCCTTAAAATAACCAATGTGCGGTGTGTGGCGCAGTTGTCTATGGACGGCGGTATTCTCTTACCATATAGGAGGCCCATCTGCTCTGTTGTGCCCTATATCTACCATAAAAAATAAACCATACTATTAAAAATAGTTCTCACACGGATTAGACGATAAAAAAATGTGTTAATACAGTGTTAATGAACGAAATTGTAACATTTTCTTGAGAGCAAATGATCTTTGTACCGCAAACTGAGCGATTGTCCGGAAGAAATGACCTTGATGCCCAAGTTCAGGGGAAGCGAACTTTTATACAATAACAACAGTATTTTTTTTAATAATACGGTGGCAAATTAGCAGGAGTCTCACCTAGGATAAGCGGTTCTACGCCCATGGACGTCTCAAAGCCTCTTTTTAATTATGCCTAAGTCGTATTGGTTTTGAAATTGCCCGTGGGAGTCATTCTGAAGCATATGCGAACGCATTAATTGGGTCGGCTCGTGCGAAGTGATACCACGAGCCCACAGAATACACAGGGTGTAATAGTAGTTGTACTTGATACAGTACTTCTACTGTGTTACGCTAAGCCAGTGAGGATAACAACCAAAAGCGCAGTTAGTGGCGCGGTTGGTGACGGGCGGCGGTGTTTTCTTATCATATAGCAGACCCACCTGCTCCGTTGTCCGCTATACCATAGCAAAAAAACCTCTACAGGCAGCTGGATTGTGTAACAATAATTGTCCATGGTAGGCAGTGATTTCTTTACATAGTAGTGCATACTTTTAGTTAATTTGAAATTAATAAATCGCACCTCCAACGCACCTGAAGTTAAGGTTTTAATTGTTGTTTCATTTTTACAAAGCAACATAATTTATTCGTTCTTCTAATTACTAATAACCCTTATTAATAAAAATTATTAATAACAATTGTATATATTGTCTTATCTTTTAATTATTCTTCGATTGTTCATGGAATTGTTGTGTCACCTGACGTTAGTTCGCAATCCCTGGTGCCAGTTTAAGGTCAGCTTGTTTGTGGATCACGCCGTAATAAAGCCAAGTTTATGTTATGAAACTGTCTATTTAGTGAAATCTGTGTACAATTTTTTTATATTAAATTTTAAAAATCTTGCAATTACCAGATATTTGTACAATTACTTTGATTCGTACAATTAAGACAATATTGAGAAATATGCGACCTTGGAAAGTATAATTGAAGGTAACCTAAGATGTTTGTGCATATCGGCGTTCGACCGTAAAAAGCTGCCTGTTGATGCACTAATTTTGCTGGCTCGTCCATAATGATACCACGGGCGCATAGAATACCAGCAAGTAATAACTTGTCTTGGGCATTATGTGATATCGACGGCTCGTGAAATTAAACCTCTGCGTAAAAATCGGGCAACACAACGAAAGTACAAATTATGACTTGGTTGTTCTAGGGCGGAGGTGATCTCTTACTATAGAGTAGACCCACCTGTGCCATTGCCCGATATTACATGTATGCATGTTTAATTGGACATATATATTTAAAAAAAACCGCTTTAGAGTGAATGTTATATTTTTATTAGTTTGTCCTTGACGGATGGTGGCATTGATGTTTTTAATTATTTTGGAATTAATTTATATCATCAATGCAAGTGACGTAAAGTCTTCAAGTATTGTTTTTTTTATTTGTACAAAACAACACAATTTAGTAGTTTTTTAAAATTATATTTACATTTTAATGGAAATGGTGGCAAACTGGAAGCTCATTTAAGATAAGCGGTTTTTCGCCCATGGCCACCCTTGCAGAGCCGCGGTTGCGTTGCTGGCCTTCAAGCGATAGGTAGGCTCTTTTTAATGATTCCTAAGTAGTATTTGTTTGGAAACACCGCTGCAGACATCTGATTCCACTCAGTGGTGGTGCGCGGCACCAAATAACTTAAAAAATTAGTGCAATGTGACTATATATAAGAGATAATATGATTTACCGTTCCCTCGTTAGCGAAGTACAGAATTAATTTGATTTATTCTTTAGTATATATAATACGCGACGTGTGGGTGCTACTCAAATTGGCTACAATTGCTTTCATTAGCTTGACTTCTTTCGGTATAACAAAGTATGTTTTCAAATGAATCCCGGTTAGAGAAAGTTAATTACAAGTGAAATTGTGCCGCCTATTATGATTATGACTCTATAAACTCTTACCATGTATAATAATTATGTGTAATAATTACGTACTCATTAAAAATAATTAAAAGTAGGCAACACAAAAATTTCAAGGCGGTTTATGTTCTCAGTGAGGTACCGTGTGGCCCCTCAGGCTGTTCTTTGTCCCGCGAAGGCCCATGCCGAGGTACGAGTCTCGCAAGACGCCCATGCGCTAGTCGCGAAAAACTTTTAGAGTCTCGTAGCTAAGTGGTTTTATAAATCTGGTCAGTTATAAATTATAATTTAATTTATAATGAAGCTTATAATTAAACTTATGGTTGAAGCGTATAAATTTGCTTCTACTGTGTTTCGCTGAGTGATTTAAGATATCGGAGGGCCTTAAGTGCCTTAAAAAGCTGCTTAAGTGGCGTAAAGTGCCGGCAACACAAGCAGTGCGCGGACACTAGCACGGTTTTCCATAGACGGCGGTGTTCTCTTACCATGTAGGAGACCCTGCTTCGTTGTCCGCTTTACCATAAAAAAACTTTCTTTTCGACGCTGCGATAATCGCTCACCGCCCGCGTTAATCTGTAAAGGCCGTTCTGGCTAATAACGAGAAATTATGCCAAAAGAAAAAAAGTTCGTACATAAAAAGTGGTAAATTCTATACACAACTTTCAATAACTTTTAATTTATCCTGTCTTTACAAGGACTCTACAGTGCCGGGCGACTGTCTTAAAAGTCTCGCACCCGTGGAGAAGTATGCTAAAGCAGGCCGCCTAGCTGAAAGTGATTATGCTATAGTGACCAACGGAGCAGATGGTTCTCTTAAAATCTAAGAGAACAACCATAATCCGCGCATTTGTTTGTTTTACACCTATATGCGGTATAATTTCACGTAACTCCGATGTCCTCAATCACTCAGCGAAAACGGTACAAGTATTTCAAGTTGGTATGTGAGTGGTTAACAAGCTGGCCCAATCAGTGCGTCAGCATATGCTTCAGCATGGCTCACTAAGCAAACGATTATTACTAATCATTAAACTATATGTTTTATACCGCTGTATTCCGCCGACCGCGACGGTCCGATACTTATCGAATAATAGGAAATGTATTGATATCTATTACAAAACACGCCTACAATTAAAAGCAACTGTAAAGTCAAATTGGCTTAGGAACGAAGTTGTTCCAATTTTTAAGAATACCGTACAAAGGTACATAGGGTAGAATACCTAGACGTACATAGGTGTAGGTTGGAAATCGTCAGTGTCATACTATAATCTTAGATATTTGTAGACATAACGCCATCGAATTATTATTCGGACCGGAGATCGAACCTGTAACCACTTGGTTCGTGGTAGGGTTATAAGGCCACTTGGCTACGAGACTATCATATTATTATTGATGTGTTTATTGGAATTGGCGATTCTCTATTTACTTGTACCGTGACTAATATCCCGCTTTGCACGGGTTTTGAATATCAGAACTATAGAATATCCACCGCTTTGTGGAAAATCAGCTTCCTGCAGAGGTATTTTCAAAGTAGTACGACTCGGGGACCTTTAAAAGTGCATACCTAGCATTTAAAGGCTGACAACACACCTGCGTACCTGCAAGAGCTAGGAATGTCCAAGGGAAGAGCGCTTATACTATGCGAGCCTCCTGTTCGTTTGCCACGGTTTCCATTACAAGTATTGTATTTTAACACACGCACCCTTCTTGTTATGTAATTTTTTTGAGATTTTTGTTGCTTCTCGAGTAAAATTATTGACCTTTACGTAAGGATACATATATATTTTTAAATAACAACCTGTATTACTCAGTGACAGTGTAGCTTCCCAAGATGAAAGAGTTTTTCAAATCGGTCATGTAGTTTCAGAATGCAAACATTTTCCACAGCTGATCGTTTTTAAGGCATTTTTTACCTCGCATCACCACTCTGTGGATTCTGTCTACTGAGTCAATTTATACGTCTCACCCCACTATCAAAATGGGTGTTTATACTTCGAGTTGCGGAGAGCAGCCCGTTACACCAATTTGGAATACCAATATGACTTGGGAGCTTCAAAAGAGCATACCTATTCCTGAAAGGCTGGCAACGCCCATGGGTGTCCATGGACGGAGGACCGCTTGTCCTAGTTAGGTCTTATGACGTCCGTTTTTATAAGAAAAACCAAATTTTTACATTTATTATAGACAATTATTTTGACTGGTGCGACATTGAAGTGTGACCTCCGATTTGATTAGTCAATGCCAACAAGATGTGCTCTGATAATCTAATAGTTTTTATATACAAGTTGACCTGGAGTTACAAATTTTATTATGTTTATATAATGCAAGGCTTCAGGTGGCTTAAAATCCTAGCAGTATAAATACTAGCTGACTCTGGCAAGCGTTGTTTTGCAACGTTAAAGTTATTGAAGTAAGTTTGACCCATTGTAAGTAAGTTTGAGAGCCAAGCTGAAGCATATGCTAACGCACTGATTGGGACGCCTCGTTTCGTGATACCACGGGCTCACACAGTACCCAGCGTGAAACTGTAGTTTTTATTGAAGCGGCACTTCTACTGTGTTTCACTGAGAGAGTAAGGATATCGGGGCTCATAAAAATGTTTTAGCGGGTTAAAAAGCCGGTAAAACAATCAAATTACGGAATGAATCGCATTTGGTGATGGGCAGCGCTGTACTCTTACCATATAGAAGACCTACCTGCTCCGATATCCGCTATACTATAAAAAGTAAATAATAATATCGTTAATTAAACGAAACGGGTAGCGGTAAGAGAGTAAAACATTAATTACAGTAAACAGTAATTTTTAATGCTTAATCAAATAAAATATAAGTGTTTTTGCTTAGACTGTTGATATTTTAGGGTTTGAAACATTGATGTCAACGGATTCTCAGAAGTACTGTTATGCATAAAAAATTTCATAAAAATGAGTCGAGTGTTTTCGGTGCACGCTACCAACAGGGACGTGAACCAGGCAGATAAATGATTAAAGTTATAACACTGTCTTTTTATAGGCATTATCAAACGAACCAATCATAAAGGCAGCGTTCGTAAGACACATTATTCCTTAATAGGGTTTTCTTCGACTTTTCAAGTCCCGAATATCACAAAGAGACTTTTTCATTTTTTGAATTGATACAATGTTAATCATAATTATCAGAAAAACTTCAGTATATATTTAGTATTTTTATTACAAAAACGTACAAAACAAAACAAGAATGTAAATGCAGAGACATTAATATTTATTACACTTATGGTTAATAATATGAATATTTCTTTTATTCTATAGCGGACACGTAGCAAGTGGGTCTCCTATATAGTAATAGAACACCGCCGCCCATAGACTACCGCATCACAGTCCACGCTTTGTTTGTTTTTGCTGGTATCTTCACTCACTCTGCGAAAAGTACAAGTATCGTTTCACGCTGAGTATTCTGTGTGCCCGTGGTATCACTTCGGACGAGCAGGACCAATTATTGCGTCGTATGGCTCTCCCACAGGTGAAAATTATTATGCTAATAGAACCATGTGCTTGCTTTTCTGAGCATATTTGAGAGGCTCAAATCGCCTCACGACTCACTATTTGGGCAGCCCTTATATTGGTATAGAGAAATTTAGAAACGGTCCCCTTGATTTACGATTTGTAGGTGAAGATGTATCAATATTAGCTTAGTGACACAGGTGTTAACTAATATTTGATGAAATTGACTAACGGTCGCAAGAGGTCTAGTATCGGCTTTATGAGGTCATTCACTTTTTAATGGTACTATAAAAGACTTGACATAAAAGCTTAGAGCTAAGCTCGCGGCCCTGAAAATGTCAATACTGGCACATAATTTAACAATGTTGCTTCAATTGATATTGTTTTCAAATTTGATTTAACTTTGTTAATCTATTTTATGTGGAATTTATTGATAAAAGTCTGAGTTTATGTACGTTAAATAATTCAGATAAGATTTGTATTATAGTAGATCTATTAAGTCGGATTTAAATTATCAAAAAACTGTAAAATATACTAAATTTGCTAAATAAAAAAATATATAAATACAATACAAATATTTTTTTAGTATTATGGATCAAAAATTTTGAATCTTTGGACGGTTGGTTGTTAAAAGAATAGCTGCCGCCTAAAGGCATAAGAAGGCAACGCAACCAAAGTAAAAATTAGTAATAGTTATTTTTTAAATGTAAATAAATTATGATTATTTTAATTAGATAAAATAACGGTCAATTTTTTATCTGTGTCATTATTTACATAATAGATTTAAGAATTCATTTCATAAATATACCGTTCCAAAAAAAAAACAGACTTCTGTAATGCGTGCGTTCTTTTAGATTATTTAAGATTGGCAAGTCATAAAATTTTATAACCATTATTCATGAATCTCTAAATGATTGGAAATTTTAATATTATTGATTATAATTTTAGATTGAGTTTTTATATTTGGAATTCAAAGATGTAATAAATATTCGGCTATATAATTGAATCGCGGATTGTGCGGTTGTCCATGGGCGGTTGGACTTTACACCTTATCCGTTATCCGCTATACAATAAAAATGCAGTTTTTTCTAAAGCGCAAAAGCGGATAACGGAGCACATGGGTTCTCTTTGTGTTAAAAGATCGCCACCGCATATGGAGAATCGTGCCAGAATCCGTGGAATTTTACGCCGCTTTAACGGTTTATCAACAAGAGCCTCCGATATCCTCGCTCTGTAAAATACAGTACAAGTTCTGTTACATGCTGGTATTCTTTTAGTCCGAGAGCCGATCCAATTAGTGCATCAGCATGGCTCTTCCAATGGTGCGACAGTACGAATATTTTTTCTAACCAGGGCGGCAGTCGAACTCGAGACATCTGGCTTCGTGATAGACTTATAAGACTATAGCTATGAGGTTTGTTTTGACTGATGTATCTGAAGTTCACCATTGGAAGAGCCATGCTGAAGCATATGCTAACGTACTAATTGGGCCGGCTCGACCGAAGTGATACTGTGTTTCGCTGAGTGAGTAAGGATATCTCAGGCCCTTATAAATGCCGCTTAAGCGGAGTAAAAAGGCGACAACACAATCAATGCGCGGACTTGGGGCCATGGGTGGCGATGTTCTCTTGCCATAAAGGAGACACATCTGCTCCGTTGTCCGCTTAGAAAAATAAAAAGTGTATTAACTTGTTGTAGCAAGCTACGCTTCTACATTCTGTCTCTGATGAGAATGGTGGTGGTGGCTGCTGGTTTCCATCGCGTGAAGGTGTTGGGCACGGAACGAATAGCCCGAGGCAGGGAGGCTCCGGTCATAGTTATGGCGCCCCATTCCAGTTTCTTTGACGCAATAGCGATTGTGGTACTGGGCGCGCCCAGCGTCGTCGCAAAAGCTGATACGGCGAAGCTACCCTTCATTGGACGTATGTTTGGCGTTCGTTGATTGAGACACAATTTGGTTCATTAGATGATCAGTTTTCATATAAAAACAGTTAAAAAGTATGTCAGATACTATAGGTAAGAGAAAAGAAGCCTGAATTCCACTACAAGTGAGTGAGTGGAGCTTATCAACGCCCACCATAGACAAACACAATTACAAGATGCGGGGGAAAATTTAAAAAAAAAAAAACACTGCCAGTAGACAATAGAGTGAATGATTTTTTTTAAATTGGTGTTGTTTTCATTTATATCGTATGGCCTCTATGTTTTTAGTTAAATTGTTAGTTCATGGTTATAATTTGTATCTCCCGGTGAACTTTGATTATATTATTGATTTTCTGTCTTTATTTACGTAATTATGATCATACTAATACTGAAAAAATTGTGATTGATAACCACAGAAGTTCACAAATAAGTACTTAAAAAAACGTAATACTATTTAACGCTTTAAATTTATTGATACGAATCGAAACACGACTGGAAGTTTAATTATTTCTTAATTTATTACAAGACCTAATATGTTATTTTATATGTTAGTCTTTTTATAATAATTAAAAAAATGATGGTTTTCAATGCGAAATTTTAAATATAATTCGGTGTTATTAATTACTTACGTTTATTTTTTTATTTAACTTTCATATTATTTATTTTAATTAATAGTACTGTTTAGGTCGGTAATATAATCTTTCTAAATTTAATTAATATTTTAACTCAATTGTAATTGTAAGACGGGCTGGTTTCCGCAACGTGACGACATTATAGCTATTTTGCGTGAGAATTTTAATTTAATTTAAGAATTTTTTTTAAAATGGCTACTGACTTTTGCCTGAACAGCCTTTACGGCATTACGCCGGCGGGGGGCGCTAAGGAGTTTAAATTTTTCCGCAACTAGCGCAAGGGCGTCTCCTTTGAGACACGAACCTCGGCTTGGGTCATCGCGAGAGAGGGATCCGGACGGTAGCTCACCAATGTGAGACTGTAAATGTAGTTGGTTCCTCGACATTATTTCTGTTGGTTTAGAAAGTTTTACAATATAAAATGTTCTATGAATTAATATTCTTTATTATATAATTTAATAGTTATCGCTCGTTGATTGGAATGAATAGTAAATTAGTTCATAACATGTCTGAATTTTATTAGTATGGGCTGAAATTAATAAATAATTGTAATCAAATTATTAAATACTTTATAGTTCTATTATAATGTTTAATTTAGAAAGCTGGTGAAATCAGATATTTTCAAAGTCAAAGATCTTTTATATAAGACCGCATAGCCATGTAGGTCTTATAAAGTTACAGACAACACAACTTAAGCGAGGACTGTGGTGCCGTTGTCCACGGGCGGCCGAGTTCTCTTACCATATAGGAGACCCACCTGCTCCATTGTCCGCAATACCATAAAAAAGTGATTCAAAATAAAGAGTTATTTTTTCTATTTCTATTGTTTTAGTGCGTGTGTGTGTCTGTTTGTGTTTTTAAATATACTGGGTTTCTAATTCCAATCGGTCAGTATGGGAAAGTCGTATACTATACTATGTTAATAAATTGTACCTACTATAATAAATTATAGTATATGAAAACAATGAATCAAATTGATTTTAGACTTCAAGTTTCATAGAATCATTTACTGTTTAAGACCTAGACAGTCGATATCTTAAGAAACAACCGGGTTCGATTCCCGACCTGGTACAGGTTCTTTTAAGTGTTTGAATGCAGTTTTTCTTCAGGTCTTACAAAACCCTAACAGAACAGGAACATTTTGAGCTTAAATTAGCATAGTCATAGTAAAGATTTATAAATGTCTAAAGATTTAATGAGAAATTATAAAAATCACTGCCAACAAAAAAAAGGCTGTAAGACATAAGAGTCTTGCATGCTTAGTCTTGTTCTTGCTCAAGTCTTGGTCACACGGTCAGTCTTGATCTTGCCAAAATTAGGTGGTCTTGGTCTTGGTCTTGCACAAATGCAAGACCAAGACTGAATTTGGATAACACTGTCTAGTAATATAAAAAATTGAAATAAAGATCTTTGACTTTGAAGTGCTAAATTTCTGTGGGAGAGGGACAGAATATTAGAGACATTGTTTCGAGTATTGCGGTACGTATAAGCAAAGGGTTCAAAATAACATGATGTTAGCGAATCGGTACAGAGCCATTCATAATTCATCAAAGGAAAAAATCTCACGTTCACGCGACTAACATATTGTAACGGTAAGGTTCTCTTATCCGTACGAAGTAGGTAGTTTGTAGAAGTTAAGTAGAAAACAGAAAGTAAATGAAATTCCGTTAAATTAACAGTGTTACGTATTGGTTGATACAAGAAAGTCTTGTGGGATGATAAAAGCTTTAGAATAAATAGGTTTTAATTAACAATATTTTATATTTCCTTGCAAATGGAGTTATTATATTAAAATCAGAGAAAACAGAGTAATGGACGTTTATATCATGTTGAAATGTAAGAAGTCTTTTTCTTTTTACTTTTTTAATTTCTGTGATTAGCGATCACAATTTTGCCAATGTCAGTATGATGATAAATATATATACATATATATCATATTACGATTATGTGTGTGTATATATACACACATTATTTATGTATATATATATATATATATCGAGCAGAGAATGACAGAGAATCGAGCATAAAACAAATTACAACCATGAACCAACAAGTCAAAAGTCTAAGAGATTCATTCGGTTAAAATTTCAAAATCATCTATTCCTTTATATTATAAAATATTACCAGTCTGAATATGAAAATATATGTAAAATTATCAAAAAGATTAGTAATTTTAGGTATTAGGGATAGTAGTTGTACAGTAAAAAGCTTTGGTTAATAATTTCTCTTCGTTTTAGACTATATCTCTACCATACGTACACAGACCGTAACGAGTTTTATTTTATTATTATTATAGAATATAAAATTATATATGAAAGGTATCATCATCATCATCATCAGCCTATCAAGTCCCCGGCTGGTCATAGGCCTGCCCCAAATAAGAAGGTTCTTTTACCTTAATCACCATGCTTGGCAGGCGGGTTTGTAATAAGGAAAATAATTGTGTATGTAGGAATAAATACTGTTACATTATAACACGTTAAAGTAAATCGTCTATTCGGTTGTTTTAAATATTCGATATTTAGGTTAATAGGAAAAAATGTCAGGCTGTGGATATTTGTAATCATAATTTACCTTACACATACCTTCAATGAACCAAGTTGTTTCAAATGTCAATGTCCAATTATGTTAGTGTTGTCGCTTGCCTGCCACTTTTGTTCTAGCGAATGTCTAACGCTTAACCATCGAGGTATATATACTCTATACTATATCTTAAATCTCCTAAGCATCGCTCAACTATCTCCGTATTTCTTGAATAGAGATAATTTATATTGTAAAAGTGAGATAAAATACGTTTAATCCATGTCAAGTTATGAATATCGCGTAAGGAGGTTAAATGGAAAAGTTTTAAAAAAGATTGACGCGACTAGTCAAATCGATGGTTGAGTGTTGAAAGCGTGAACTTGAAAATGCCACGATGACATTCGAGTTTTGGAATAGAGGCCAGATTGATTTTTTTATGCTTTTAGCGTGTCATTATGGTATTATTGTTTGGCTTTCATAGTCTGTGTAGCGTGTTTATTAAGTGAATTTGCACGTCGCTATGAAATATTTTATTTTAATTTACATGTGTATTTAAACTTTCTCCTTAGAGTGAAAATTCATATGGTATTCAATCACGGCGTTTTTTAATAGAGGTAGGTACTGTCTGCTACCAAACTTTTTAAGTTGTGTTTGTACATTTTGTTCGTCTGTATATTTCACTACTGTAATTTTGACGCAATCGCGACTAGAGCGTCATGTTTTATATTATAAAAAAAACTGTATATTTTCCGATATCTATGTGTAAGACAAAAGATTGGTAGAGTTTTAGCAAATTTCGGTAATTTATAGAAAATAATATAAATTCGTGAAACGTGATTAATCATGATATATATAATATTACAAAATGAAGGAACCACTAATATTTCCACCATTTTACCTGGCGATAATGAAGACGGCATGTTAGAGTCTTTTAAAATTCTAGTAATCAAAAAGTATTCGAGAGTTGAACCTAAGACATACTTATATCTGATTTACTCTAAGCTAAAAACGTAGTTTATGTAATTTTAAGGCCTTTGTAGCTTTGAATATTTATATGGGAGGTTCTCTAGTCGAATCTTGTGTGTCGAAGTGCACAATAGCTTTTTAAGTAATAATGTAACAAAAAGTCCTGTAATTACTACTACTAGGGCTTATTATGTATT
>DWCF01006546.1:0-12207 GCA_018230265.1 Delias oraia | reverse complement strand
ATTTCTGATTTTATCTCGCAGCGAGACTCCGAGCATTGCCCTCTCCATAGCTCGCTGAGTGACTCTGAGCTTCTTCATTAGACCCATCGTAAGCAAAATTTATCTCTAAGTGTTGTAAAATGAGCCACCTTATAAACAGCTCTAATAGCTGGTTTCTGCAGCATAATTACAGTGTTAATATCGGCACCATTTCCCAACAGCAATATGCCGTAAGACATAATGCTATGAAAATAACTAAAACGGCTGCTAAATATGTCATGTTTGAGCAAACGTTTGAGCAAAATTTTTGAATAAACCACATACGGCTTTTGAAAATAAACCTCACGATCCATAATCAAATTATTCCCTGTTTTGATTGGCCGACACGCTGCGCGCGCTTTTCGAGTGTTATGATTCAGCGATGTCACAATGGCGGCAGCTGTCAAGTATTTTCACAGACTGTGTTGCCACCAATGTTATACACGTGGAAGCTTAACAGTGAAGTGTTAATCTTATAAGCTTATAATTAACAAACCTAACATAATTAAACAGGAAGTTAAAGCTAAAAACATATACATTTACACATATAAGCAGCAATTATTTTTGTATCCTGTAAAAACCACCAAATTTTTATACTAAGGTTTATAGGTCGAAGTATTAAAATTAAACGGTACTTGTACTGGGTTTCGCAGAGTGAGTGAGGATATCGGAGGCCCCTGTCACGCTCTATAGAGGCCGAATATATTAAATTATAATTTATAATTGTCCGACCGCGATTCGAAGCCGATACCTCTCGCTTCATGGAACACTTTTAAAACCATTAAACTACGAGGCTATCAAATTTATGGATTAACTCTATGATTTCGTTCGTCCAAGCACGTAGTACACACGTACCTTAGCGAGGCAGATTTGCAATGCGGACGTTAACCTCATACCTGACGCTGTAATTTGAAAAGAAAATTGTCAGCAATATTAGAACTTCTTTTTTATAAATACAATAAGTGAATATCCTAACGATGTCACATCTACATACTTACAAGATAACCATTGATATTTCAAATTAATCAAATCCTTTAGTGACTAGTTTGGACGAAATTATCCTAGTAAAATAAAAAAATAAATATAATTTCATTATAATTAATTTTAAATTTCTTCAACTAAAGAAATATAATAAAACTAGAAAGAATGCATCCTGTGGGAGAGCCATGCTGAAGCATATGCGGACGCACTAAATGAGCCGGTTCGTCCGATGTGATACCACGGGTTCACAGTAAACTCAGCGTGAAACGGTACTTGTTCTGTGTTTCGCAGTGAGTGAGGATATCGGAGGCCCTTAAAAATGCCGCTTAAGTGGCGTAAAAAGCCGACAACACAACAAATACGCGGACTGTGGCGCGGTTTGTCCATGGGCGGCAGTGTCCTCTTACCATATAGGAGACCCATCTGCTTCGCTGTCCGCTATACTATAAAAAGAAAGAAAGAAGATATTTATTATTATTTAAATCCCATAATGACTATCACGTATAATCCGCACAAATGACGTTCAACCCTTGCTATAATAAATATAAGTGGTCGAGTGGCAATTTATTTCGTCATACTTACAGTATTAGATTTGACGCGTAATATTCAGGATTAGTGGTGTCGGGTATTGAATTTCAATAATGGTTATTATTAAATGACCAACATCAAAACCTCGTAGCTTAATGGTTTTAAAAGTGTACCAGGAAACGAGAGGAATCGGGTTCGAATCCCGGTCCGGAGCCATGCTGAAGCATATGCTGACGCACTAACTGGCCCGTTCGTCCGAAGTATTACAACGAGCTCACATTATAGTCAGCGTGAAACGGTACTTGTTCTGTTTCGCAGAGTGAGTGAGTATATCGGAGACCCTTAAAAGTGCAACTTAAACGGCGTATAAAGCCGTAAAACACAACCATGCGCGGAGTGTGTCGCAGTTGTTCATGGGCGGCGGTGTTCTCTTACCATATAGGAG
The DNA here is from genome assembly GCA_018230265.1 of Delias oraia. Classification (NCBI taxonomy): domain Eukaryota; kingdom Metazoa; phylum Arthropoda; class Insecta; order Lepidoptera; family Pieridae; genus Delias; species Delias oraia. Next base: position 10,235 of record DWCF01006546.1, on the reverse strand, counting down.
ACCCACCTGCTCCGTTTTCCAACATAGAATAAAAAAATTAAATGCTTTCACGAGCACTTGTATTACAAATGAAATATTTAATAACACATGAATCAAATAAATACCTAGCCGTTTTTTTAGTGAATTTGGCTAGTTCCAATGAATATCTTTTGTTTATTAATTATTTAAGACGCTGGATGCAGGTCGTCTCCGATAGGTATTCATGGAAGTCCAAGAGGGAAGCCAATGTCCAGAAGTGGACGTCTTACGGCTGAAATGATGATTATGATGATGGTTAATTATTTGAACTTAAAAGCTACTTTTCTACTAAATTTGAATTGTAAAAGCCAGAGTTCTTGACAGCAGTAGTATTCAACGAGCGATCTCATACTTGATACAGTCTAATCCACTTAACTGTAACAACTAGTGACAGAGAGCCTCTGAGTGCACTTGAACTGGCTGCCATTGTTTATGTTGCTCAGTTGTTCATGCTATGTTTGTATAGACAACATGTTCACGTGTAGTTTTATATAGGGGATACCTTCTAAATCAATTTAATACTAGATATAATTACTAAAACATATTACGTTAAATACTATATTTTGATGTGATAATACAAATAATAGGTGAGACAAATTTATCTTTATTACTTTTGTAATAGTAGTTAAAGTTCTGTAATAACATTATAAAGACATTTTTGTATAATCTTACCAGGTGTACAAAAAAAACATAATGGAAAAAAGCTGAAATCGTCGCTTGAAACTTACATCGTTAAGGTAGCATCTAACCACATCAAATATTAAAACAAAACCTTTCTCACCTCGTAATCAAGAGTGTAGATCGTAACATAAAATGGCGGACATTTGGCGGGAACGGTCAAGTATGCAGTAAGATTGTCCCAACGGGATTGTGAGCAACAATTCTGGAATGTCACAGTCACTTCACTTATTGCGCTGAGAGAATTATTCGGACGGAATTTGGGATTTCCGAGACGGCTCTAATGGCCGATGTGTCTTTGTTGCATTTGCTGAGGATTTAAGAATTTAGGATGAGGAAACTCTTTCATGATTATAAGGCTTCGTAGCATAGCGAGTTACGCGTCTGTCGTATTTTACGTATAAGTTGGCCTGGGATTGGTTTTTAAAGGGGTACAAAATTATTTGTTTGACTGTTTTTTTTGTAAATTATTAATATAATAATATGATAATATGAATTATCATATAATATAAAAATAAGAATAGTTGAAACTTTAAATCAAACAAAAACTGTGCTTCTAGACACAAACTAAGAAATACATTTCAAGTAGATAAGGATTAAAATGTCATCTAATCGTTATAGAAATTGAGACATTGTACCTTTAGTTCATATTATAGTATATATTATACAAGGTGATATTATATTATCATATAAATTCAATACATAAATAAATATTGTTACGTCAACTTATAACTATTATAAGCATTATTATGCAAATATGCAATTTACAAAGTATCTTTTACATAATAAGCGATACAGAAATATTTATTATACTCTTCCTTAGTATTAATTATGTTAATCATTAATTAAATTCTAGTCTTGTTATTGTTTACGGAATATCTACAGTTTATAAGCGCAATTAGTGAATAAAAATCATTTTTCATGTAAAAAAAATGAATAATTCTAGTCTAAAGTCAAAGTGTAGGTACCATATCCAAAGATTGGTTAATCCTGAATATGTATAGTGGATCGCATGGAATGTTACTGTCTACTCCCTTATTACTAAACGGCAATTGATGTCCGGTTCCCTTTATTTCGTGCTTTCAATATAGCTCTATATTGCCTGTTAACTATATTATACGCAATACACAAAGGATCCTGTAGCATCTAAATAGTAACGTTTTAAAACAAAGACTACACATCTAGTTATTCATTGTAGAGATTTCTGTTTGGCACATAAAAATAACAGGAATTTACCGTATGTTTGTTCTTCCGCTTAGAAAGTACTGAATGGATTAAAATGAACCTATAACAATTTAGGTAGTACATCAGAATAACATAAAGGCTAAAATTTATTTATTATTGTATAATTATAATATAAGAACTACTGAATGGATTTTAATAAAATTACAATAATATCAAACTCAAACTCAAACAAGCTCTCAACGACTCAGGCTCAAACATCATAATTTATATTTATTGTATAAATAATTTGGCGAATTAAGAATGTCTCGTTAGTCCCACGTGATAGGTGGCGTACCGAGCAAGGCGACGTCTGCCGAGTTCACTAGTAATAAATAATAATTAAAAAAGTAAGGTTATAATAGGTAAGTATATCGCTAGTTGTTTATAAATATAAAAATTCTTCACCAAAGTTGTTTGTGAAACAGCGAAAATTTTCGCTTGTCTGATTTCGAGGAAAATACCTCATACCCTAGCCGAGGGTCGTGGAATTAACGAATTTGTCAACTGTCAACGAGCAAGGATCTTATTACGTTTTCCCAGGGTTACCAATCATCGTGCCCTTTCTGTTTTGACCAATCTTTATTACCTGCTACGTTATAAAACTCTTTTTTTATGCCATAGCGGACGGAGCAGATGGGTGTCCTATATAGTAAGAGACAACCACGCCACACTTCGCGCATTGGTTGTGTTACTGGTTTTTACGCCACTAGAGCGGCATTTTTAAGAGCCTCCGATATCCCTTCTCACTCAGCGAAACACAGTAGAAGCATCGTTACAAGTACAGCTACCATTTCACGCTGAGTTTACTTTGAAACCGTGGTATCAATGGTATCAATCAATCTGGCTCTCCCACGTGTGCATCTAAAGAAATTTATTAGATAGATTCTCCATGTATTTCAAGAAAGATTCCAATTTACAGAACTTCTATAAAACTGTTCAATGCATTTCAAACGAGTTTTCAATGATTGGCAGATATAATTTTAACAATATAAAAGAGTTATTCTATTTGTTGTGAGAGTAAACGGGTAATTTTTTACAAAATTAAACATTTACTAATAAATCGTATTTAAACAATATTCGAATGTATGTAAATTAATAATTACATGTTTATTTCAATTATTTCCATTACGTATTCATAATTTAAATCCTTAAAATGTTATCACAACGTTATAAGTAAGATTATTCCTAAGTAAAAACAGCTACTATCAGCTATTATTACCTATTGCCTGATCCATCAATCATGATATAAAAAGTAGATATTATGTAAAAAATAAAAAATATTTCAAGTCACGTAAGCCATACGTTTGAAATACCGCTATTCCATACACAAGGTTCAATAAATCTTCTCTCTAAGTGGCATTTACACAGCACATATCTTTTCTTAGTAAAAATCGTAAAAGTCTTCGCTGACCCGGGTTTCTTAACCCGGTGGCGGCGGTAAAAAGGTTTTTGAAAATGCTAAATATCAAATTACCAAAAATACACATTATCATAAATTATTCCGAGATCATATAAAGTTCTATGTGAATTTTCATAAAAAATGTTATATGTTTATATGCATACATTCGGTATGTATGCATATCTGATGATATATAATACTCGGGATAATGTTTTTACTAATTTTCGCCACCAATTATTTCCGGTAAATTAAGGATGTGCTAATATTTTCTCGTTCAAAAATTTCTTTGAACCGTGAACATAATTTCAGCTTGTTTGCGAACCTCTTCAGAAAGATTGCGTTTCCATTAGTCGTTACTTGGAAGATTGAGACACAGGCGTTCGTTTTGTTGACGTTCAAGTGATTGCTACGTAATAGATTTTGGACAGAGGATATAGTTAGCTTCGTTTCCAAATTGCGTAATCCGCTGAGCTCGAATCGTTTCCTGTTTTCTTCGTTTTTAACGATACGACTTTATTAAACATTATTTTGCTCTTGTAACTTAAACTTTGTAAACACAAAATGCTCCGCGTCAATTGGTAGTTGTACTTGAAGCGGTGCTTCTACTGTTTCGCTGAGTGAGTGTGGATGTCGGAGGTCCTTAAAAATACACCACTTATGTGCGGACAGTGGCATGGTTGTCCATGGACGGCGGTATTCTCTTACCATATAGGAGACCCATCTGCTAAGTTAATCGCTATACCTGCCGTAAATAAAAAACTATAGATGAAAAATGCATGAATTACTAATAATTTCTAAATTAATACAATTGACTAAAACCGGTTATTTGCTATTTAAAAATGTTAACATCTTCGTGTGAGACGACTCTTACATAAAAACCAGAAAAGAAGAATTGCTCAAAATCAAGATTTTTATTCGAATCGCTTACTCGGCGTTCTAAAAACAGATACCCGTAAAGGATTTAGGATTGGGCAGATAATATTCTTGCGTGCATTATCCCCAGCCAGGGTGGGTTGGGGGCAAGTAGGGGGGCTCATAAACCGGGATTCAGCAGAAATCCTCTCGCAGCCGGCCTCGGAATCACGCCTAGCCGCGTGAAGATTTGTAAACCTATACCTACAGTTTTGTTGCCGACATACGTGTTTTGTATTACGTATCTTTACAACTTACCCTTTAACACATGAATCATATTTTAGTTCAGGTTTTCTACAAAAAATATATTATTACATTCAAAAGGATCATGTGTAGATATTTCACATCTCCTTTAGTCAACTAATGCAAAAAGTTATTAAAAGCACTACTTTATACCTACTTTGATATAGAAAACCGTCCTAAGTAATCATTTTTCATCGATTTTCCTAAAATCTAATAAATACATATAAAAACTTTTTCTTCACATTTTCATATAATATCTGCCTGTATGTTGCTTTATTATGCTAATTTAAAGAAATATAAAGTATGAATAACAAATTGATTAAGACACGAGTAACTACAATAACGTACACTATATTTATATGTAGTATAGTGTCTAGCTCAAGCACGTATAGATTTTCAGCTTCGACAAAAGCGCACTTACGGTCTCAGGTGCATTTAGAGTGCATTGCCGCCCCTTCACTCTCTACAACGTATAATACATACACAATATATTTGTACAAACTGAAATCTATATGACATATAGATACTTTCGTGTTTTTATGGTATAGCGGATAACGGAGCAAGTGGGTATCGTATATGCTAAGAGAATACCGCCGCTCATGATCAACCGCGCTACAATCCGCGCAACGGTTCCGTCGCAGGCTTTTTACGCCAAATTTTTAAGGGCCTTTGATATCCTCACTCACTCGGCCAAACACAGTAAAAATACCGTCTCAAGTACAACTACCAATTGATGCTAAGTATAATATAAATTTAGGATATTATGTATAAACTTATAAATAAGAGGATTTTGTGAAGATAAACAAATAAATACATTTTAAGAGTGATTACACATTTTTATATTTATTTAGTAGCACAAATATGGAAATATTAAAAAATCCATATTGCTAACAAATTTAAACCTTTGCATTATTAAGGGCAACACATTCTTTATGATCAGATACGTAAATTATGAAAGTAATATGTTTACAGAATGTAAATAAAGATTCACATTGCCTATTATGTATAATTAATAATAAATACAGAATTGGATCCAGCACCGGTCCATCTCGAGGTCTATCGTTATGAATAAAACATTATTAAAGTAAATATTCTCAACGAATTCGTTTTAGTTGAGTTTACAGTTTTTCAATAATAGTTGAAGCTAGATGAACTAGAAGAAGGCTTGCAAAAATGCATTGAGTACTTTCACCTGTCATATGGCTAAAACATACAAAAGGAGGCGTGTGATTTACAAAATGACGCTTTCCCTTTAATAATACAGTGGTACAATATTTCTTAAAATCTAGCAGGAAGCACTTTAAGCCGCGAGCATCATATATTTAATTCAGAGCTCGCTAAAGTACGTCCCCATAAAAATCCCGCTCTGATACTGTGCAGATGAGGCAGCCAGGGCCGGATTCTATAATTTAATTATATTAATGTCGGTTTTATTGCGAATCTCGCGTTTAGTGCCCCGATAATGGCCGGTAATGATTTTCTGCGTTGATTCGAAGTCTGTTCCTTACAGATTCGCTATAATTTCGTTTATTACTATTACGGAGCTTTTGTTATTATAGATTTTGTTCATCCTAGCAATAATAACCCAACTAAAGAATTATTCCTTATGTGTTTCATTTATATTCAATTTATTCAATATAAACCTTTCAATGTATATAATGAAATTCAACAAGCAGGACCTAATCTAATATATGGACAGATCTAATATATGTAGCCTTGTGACTAATCATTTTTTTAAATAATAGAAAAGTATAACGCTTTTCAATATGTTTACTTGCATACACGTAAATTACATACAATTTACAATTTTATAACATTTTTCAAAATTTTAAATGTCAATAATTTGTAAAACTATGAAATAAATATAGAAAACAATGTGTGATATTTTAATTTTCGATTTAAATTAGAAAATCTTTATTGTAAACTTAACGAAAGTACCTATCAAATCCTAGCCTGTATTTTTCAGAGGTAGTTTGGGATTTACGGTTATCGCTCACCGGGATACCTTCAATCTCAGGGATCTTAATGCTTAACGCTCAACTCTAGTCTAGCTCAATATTCGCAGCGCGTTTTTGCTTTTACGAAAACAAATAAATATATATCACCAACGTAGCTAAGGCCTCTAAGTGTACTTACTATTTAATAAACAACTGCAGCGAGTGTAGCACTTAACAGTTCTTCGTATATCTTACATTATTCACATTAGAGATTAAATGCATTGACTCTTTTTTGGTTTAGCGGACAACGGAGCAGGTGGGGTCTCTTGCATGGTGAGAGGATACCGCTGCCTATGGACAACCGCTCCACACTCCGCGCAATGACTGTGTTGCCGCTCAAGCGGCATTTACAAGGTCTACCTCACTCACTCAGCGAAACACAGTAAAAGCACCGTTTTAAGTACAACTACCATTTCACACTGAATATTATATGAGTCCTTGGTAACACTGAACAAAATTAGTGCGTTACCATAGTATATGCTTCAACATGGCTGTCCCACTGGAACAAGTTAATTGTATTACAATGTGATCATTATTGGCAATTGTCCATGGGCAGTGGTGACCTTTGAGGCGACACGCCTACACTGTTGTCCTTCATGATATAAACAATAAGATTTATTGTCCACGCTAAATATTTATTGGATTAATTCATGTAACACAAGTTAATTGAATCATAGATAATTCCATTTAAAAACTATTTCAAATAGATTTACAAATTTTATAAGTTTTACGACGTAATAACCGACATAAGCTGGTAAAAAATCTCAACGTGTTAAACTTTACACAGCAATAGAGCAAAATGGGGTACTAGAAACGAAACGATCGTGAAACGCTGATGTTACGTGATTTTTACGTGACATGTAGGTATAACGTTGAAAAATATTTTATGAAATTGTTTTGAAATGTCCACATATCTCCGAAATAGTGACTTGGAAATTTCAGTTATCATATGAGATTTGTTATAACCTCTACAGGGTAGTTTGGCATAGCAAAATAAGTGTTTTTTGTAACGTCCCCGGAAATCAAACCTAGAATCTCGATCGAAACGTTGATCGAGATTCAGCGATTACTAAACCAGAACAAATTCTAAAATGTACGTCTAAGCAGAAAATGAACAAATACCAAAAATCGTATAATCATTTAACAGAAAACTTTTAAAAAGCAACGAGAAAAGTCTTATCTGTTCAGAATAAAAGATCTTCCTAACGGAGAACTCAATGAATTGTCGATCCGACTCCTTCCCGGGGGAGTCTTAAGAACAATTAAGGAGCCCCACACCCACTTCCCACTTATATAGGCCGTAATTACGCCGTTCAGTTGCGAAGATTTTACGCACTTGGACTTTTGGTACGTAATTTTGCGTAATTTCTATGTTGGAGCGGCTTTATGACTTTTGTTTTGTACTTGGTTTAAATCGGATTTATATATAGGCCTTTTTGAAGTTTTAATTGTGAAAATAAAATAATTATTTTCATCGTATGTATCTACTTACGTTTTTTTTACGCGTTTTAATTGCTCAACCAAGTTGGTGAGCATTGAGTCCGAGCGTTAAGCGTAACTTAAGCGACGGACAGGTAAAGTTTGTTATATCAATGCACCGTTAACTTTTTATTATCTAATAGTGCTATATGATATATTTTAATCTTTTATGGAATCACAGAAGTAATATTTATATTGAAATTGTCGTTGTAAAATCATGATAATAGATTATTTGAACCGTGACTCTAACAAGAATGCTAAAGCGTAATAGGAAATGGAATACGAATTCAAGTAAAACGAAATGCCGATAGCGTTAACATTCAACACACGATACATAAAAAACATCAATATCGCACAACGGAACATCTTCACAAATCTGCTATCGAAGATGGAGGACTAACGAGGGACCCGAACTCTGATTTCCAATTCAAAGGAAAATTGCGATCCATAACTGGAAGGAGGGGGAACCCCCTCCCGTTGCTATGCGACGCTGGGTGGAGTCCCGCAATCACGGCCAATAGCACGACAGATATAAATTGGTCCGCGTAAAAGAGAGGTTCGCATCTCTGTCGCTCTAATGAAGTCGCTCGGACCCCTTGATTGAAGGCATTCGCGGCCCTTATTCCAAATATACGTAATTGTTAGGTATCGATGCCGTGATTTGTTAGTGATACGGCGCTAACGACCAATGGTTGCAACCTTGATCCTCCTCTGTTGTCTAGCAATTGTTAGAAATTTATCTAGTTGCTTATTTTGAGCTGACAATCAATAATAGATACTGAAAACATCACATCTACATTTAAAACCAATTACGACAATTTTTAAATTAAAACTACTCTATCGTACTCTAAACAGTAAAACATACATTATATGCCAGTATGCCTTTGTATTTATGTAAATTTTTATATTGTTGCTCAGTATGAAACTCACTGACGGCATTGGATTTTATGAAAATCACAAATAATTGAACACCAATAAAAGCAACCACTAGTAAAAATAATTAATTCTCGCGTATTTGTATAGACAATGGATTCTTCAGATCAAAGCGATGAACTCATCAAAGAAGCTGAGCAGCGGCTTTATTAAATTCCATACTTAAATCACGATACATAAACTCCTAATAGCCGGGTATAAATGGTTATCCGGGTATATATCCTGGCAATAAATTGTCCGGACGCTTCTTCCACGCATCCGTAATGCGGCCCCGACTTGGCACAGATTACGGTACGTGTATTAATACGAAGACGTGTTTGGACGTTCATATTTTTAGGGCTGACACAACCTTAACGATTGAACAGCCACACTAAGGTAATATGTAGGTTGTACTAATTTGTTTACTTTGAGGAATAATTTTGAGATCTGTTCTCAAATATTTCCCAAGTAATAAATGGAAATGTTACTTGGATTTTATTGATGTGCTAACATAACTATGTAATTTCCAACTAGCATCTTATTTTCTTCTTTCGTAAATTAAGAGAAATCCAGTTCTACATTGAATTAAAATTATAATATCATTAAGAAATACAACTCATTAATAGTTGCAAATATTAAGAATATAACGTATTATTTGACATTTCTAATAATCTCGCCTAATAAAACATACTAATGTTTTAATGATAAGGGCACGTTAGAAATATGTTATATGGGAAAATTTATATGCAAAAGACAGCCCTACAACCTCCGCTTACATACGGCAAGCGATCGATACCTGGATATCCGAAGCATGAATAATCCGGGCAATTTTATAGGACAGCCGTTATGATTCCAAACATAACAAGTTAACATTACAAATTTACAGTTCTTTTAATTTTAAGTATTATATAAACTACATATCTAATACGTTTGTCCTCAGGTGAAAAACCTCATAAATGCCAAGTGTGTGGAAAAGCCTTCAGTCAGTCTTCGAACTTGATCACCCATTCACGAAAGCACACAGGCTTTAAGCCTTTCGCCTGTGAACTTTGCGGCAGAGCTTTCCAACGCAAAGTAGATCTACGTAGGCATAGGGAAACGCAGCATGCTGATCTACGTCCTACTCAGCATATGCCATCACATACGGACGTGCATGCTATTCATCCCGATATGCATATATCTGATCATAGAATAGGTAAATAAGATTTTTTTATAATGCATTTTATTATAATATATTTTTGCAATTCAATGCAAGTGTTAAATATGTATTATTCATAAATTAATAACTACGAATAGTCATCATCATCAGCCCATCTAAATCCACTGCTGGACATAGGCCTCCCCCAAAGACGCCCACCTGCTGCGATCTTGAG
>DWCF01006545.1:0-12215 GCA_018230265.1 Delias oraia | reverse complement strand
TGTTCGCATGAGAAAAGCAGGGCCGGTAACACAGGAAAACTCTGTCTGCGTAATAATAATTTGAAGGTAATGTACAAGTCGATGTATGGAAATTGTAAGAAGATGCGAATAGTGTGTTTGGTGGTGATATTTTAAATGTAAAATGTTCAAACATAGCAATTAATTAAACGAATCCAGCGTTTGGGAGTAGTTGCTCATGAATTCGGCGTAGATTGTTGGCTTTCTTTCGTTCTTCTTCTATCTACGCGAGTTTTTCAAAAGTCTATAATTTAATGTACAATATATATATCCAAATCGGAAAACCCGAAAACCGACACACGAAAAACATACCCTCCATTTTTGTAGTCTAGTAAAAAGTTTTTATGTCCTTCTCCTGGTTCTAAGCTACCTCTCCAGCAACTTACAGCTAAATCAGTTCAGCCGTTCTTAAGTTAAAAATTGTGTAAATAACATGACTTTTATATACAGATAGACATAAATATATTTTTAGTTTATTTGATATCCTAATCACCGATTGCAGTGCCATCTGACGGGCTTATTTGTAATACAACTGAATTATTTGTTAATACAATTGAAGACACACAAAAAAATCGTTTAAAATAGTAGGAAGAGTTCACATATAACACACGCCATGCAACAACAGAAAAAATATAATATATAAAGATACATAGCGGTAAAATGCACAGTACTGCGGAATTTTATTACTTTTTTATCATCTTTAAATGTTAGAGAATCCCAAGAGTTGTACCTCCAAGGGTCCAATGGTTGTACCAGGCGTTGTCAGTAAATGAATTTACAGCTTACACTGAGTGTAATTATATAAAAGCCTTGAAAGGCCGTACTTTACTAACTGAGGCTTTGTCGCAACGGTGATTGTTGCTATGAATTTTTAAATTACAATAACAAAGCAGCGGCGTCGTTTTTAGTTAGTCTCGTGGTCGAAAATGTTTGATTATATAGTACTTATATAAAATAACTTGGAAATGACAATAGTAAATGAAGGCTTATAATTGCTTTGACCAAACTTTCTCTAAAGACATTTTACTTAATGATCTTTGTCTATGGTTGATGACACAAGTTTGACACGTGAACATACTTAAATGACGCAATGAATAACCCGCCGTTGGTTTGATTTATTAAATGTCGTATAACGTAAACATTTTACTACGCATAAAATATTTAGCATATCTTATAAACTATCAAAGGATAAAAATAAAACATATGTAATACCTGCTTTTGTGATACTTTTTTTTTGTAATACCTGGGTTTTTAAGGTATAGCGGACAACCGAGAAGGTTGGTTTCCTATATGGTAAAAGAACACCACCGCCCGTATACTATACCGTGAAACAATACTTGTAATGTGTTTCGCAGTGTGAGTGAGGATATCGGGGATCCTTAAAAGTACCGCTTAAGCGTAGTAAAAAGCCGGCAACACAACCAAAGCGCGGACTGTGTCGCTATTGGTAATGGGCGGCGCTGTTCTCTTACCATATAGGAGACTCACCTGTTCCGTTATCCGTATTAACGAAACTATTCTTTCAATATTCTGTAACCTATACATTTTGAAAATATGAAAAATGGTTCCACTTCGTATTCTTTCGTGATCCTTTCTTTGGACATTCATTCAACCTAATTTATCCAGAACGGTAATAGAGAAATGGTTAAAAAAATACTCGATGAAGTTATAACCTATTGCCGGTTTTATTGAAGAACATTTAATAAAAGAAACGGATATAGATAGTTTTTTCATTTCAATTATAATAATAAGATATCTGGTTTTTGATTCACTTAAGCAACAATGTGTTTCAACAATTGTGTGTAATATACAAATTTTCTTTAGTCAAGATCAAAGAAGCCATCTCATATGAATTGTTTAATAGAATATTCCTTGTATTATTATCAAAATTAATGGTGTGTAACAAGTCTTTATGTTCTTAGGTTAGGACAAAGTTTAACTAATAAAATTGAAATTACATTTTATAATGCTAAGTATTCATTATAAAGGCGTTTTTTTTTTACCGAAAAAAGCCTTTAAGCGATAGAAAAGGGCAGAAATGTTAATCACGCTCAGTAATTAATGAAAATGGGTTGCCACAGGGTTAATATTATTTTACGTTGACAATTGTCACATTGAAAATAACATGTACCGGTATAAAGATGCGTACGTCACTATTCAGCTGTTACTATTGACAGGTTGCTAAGATGGACCACTATCCCGGCTCAAGCCAGGGTTCGCGTCTCGCAAGAGACACAAACCTAGTTGCACTAGTTGCGGCTACATCAAATTCTCGCTTCCAGTCCGTGTTAAGCTGTAAGGGCGTATCATCCGAGCTGCAATAAACAGAGAGATAGTTATCCTTAAAAAAATCCGGTGTCAATTTAGACTGAGGTTAGATCTAAGTCTATTCCGGATTTCCCGTACTATTCCGGGCCGAGGTTTGAGTCTCGCAGGAGACGCCCTTGCGCTAGTCACGGTAAAATGTCTCAGAAATAAGATAAGAATCCCAAGCTCACGTAGCTGTAAAAGCTGTTACGACCAAAAGCAAGTCGACAATACAAAAAATATTATTCATTAAAATCTAAATTAATGAAAAAATAATCATTTTAAATGAAGTTAGATTAAATCCTCTACTAGTCCCGATAATATAATTTAACATTATAACAAAAAAATGTTCTTATAATAAGATAACAAATTTATGGGATTTATTTTGTCATGTATAATACATAATAAATTTATTTAAGATAAACCAATTACATTGAGAAAATAAAAAAAGAAATGAGTGTAACCTATTTTTGTAAATAAATAAGATTAATTAAGATTTGTAATAATTAATTATAACATATATAATATTATATTTAGTAAAATTCTTATATTAAATGGAAATTTTGTTTACAGAAATCCCGGTCATGTAAGTTTTTTGAAAATAATATAGTAATTAGAATATATTACAAAAGTACAAAGCCACGTTGAAGCATATGCCGACGCACTAATTGGAACGGCTCGTCCGAAGTGATACCATAGGCTTACAGAATACTCAGCGTGAGGATATCGGAGGCTCTTAAAAGTGCCGCTTAAGCGGCGTAATAATTCGGCAACACAAGCGACTGTAGCGCGGTTGGTGATGGACGGCGGTATTCTCTCACCATACAGGAGAACCACCTGATTCGTTGTCTTCTGTAGCATAAAAAACTTGTAATGTTTCTCTGAGATAAACAAAGGACCGCCAAAAGCCGGCAACACAAACAAAGCGCAAAGCAGTTGTTCATGTGCGGCGGTGATCCCTCACATTTGCCACATTTGCTCCATTGACTGCTTTGAAATGAAGAAAATTTTAGTTTTTAAGTTGCAAAGTGTACAGTGGAGATCTTTGATTATGTAACAGGTTCCCCAACCGTATTGGAATTGGAGGACCCATTGAAACAATTACACGATGTACAGATTAATACACGAGAGAGTGCTAAAAAAATTCGCGAAACCCGCGCGAGGCTTCTCGAGATTCAAAAGGTAAGTACTTATATATTGGATAACATATTAATACTAGCTGAGCGTCAGACGTCGATCTTAATGGCCCAAATATGAACCCTCAGCCGAGTGTCGAGTGTCTTGTCATATATTTACCATATCATACCTTAGGTATTTAACTCAAGATCGTCGAACCAGCCTAACCCTTTACCTCCAGGTAACAAAACTCTAAAAACATTACCCAACATTTTAGTAGTATGAAAAGTAGCCAATGTATTAATCAAGGCATTAATAATATTAATTATTAATTACTTTTATTATTAGCCTATAAATTAAGCCCCTCTTAAATTATGCCCCCATCCATCGCTTGGAATATCCCCGTATGATATTAATATGTCAATTGTTAACAGAATAGAATATAAATTGTTTTATTTAACATTAAAATACAGGCTTACAAATAGATATTAATTAATGAATTAACTCAAGGTAAATATGTAGTTGACAAATATTTTCCACAAGATCTGCATACCAAATTGAAAGATGTGTAATTTTTTCATTTGTCAATAAAATGAAACTATTTTTATTTCATTAATATTAAATACTATTAAAGTTTTATGTGGATCAAATGAATCCTGCGGACTTCGCGTCGTCCAGTCTGGTACGGCTCATATCGGCTCCGGCTTATATGACATATATTAATAATTTGACCAATTATATATATTAATATAAATTAAGACATCACACATGCAGCGTACACCCGATACAATACCATCAAACTGATCCCTGTTTAATATCATCAACAATATCAAAAAGATGTCAACTTAAGTTGGAGAGTTCTATTAACAAAACTATATATTTTTAACGTATAAAAAGTAGCCTAAGTTATTACTTATTACATCAGTTATAGCCTGTGAAAATCCCGTCCAAATAGGTCCATTCGTTTCAGAGATTATTATGTTTTTCGTACAACAATAATATGAAAGTTATTGAGAATCGAGGAATGTTATTAATAGTTTGTTTCAATCAACGTTTCGTGTTTGGCTATCCTTGTTCTTAAACACGCAACTTATTATGTTTAAAGTAATTATTCTTTTTATGTTGGGTGAAACATTTTTAACGCGATGCAAAAGAGCATGTTTATTTTATTATTATACTTATTTTAATTAATAGGATTTAAATATTATAGGATTTGATAATAGAAATTTAAAAACATAGATCAAATTATAAATACTACATTTTTGAAATGAACAATCTCATGTTCCTATTCCTAAAACCAATTATGTATTTTTCCTTCCCTAAACTAAACTTCTCCACTAAAATCTCAACTTTATGGAACGAGGTTAAAGTTCAAATTGACTTAAGTAGTTTTATTTATTATTACAAATCGTTTGAACTGAAGAATATCCATGCGCTTTATTAGATTATGCTAGCGTGATTTTTTGAATTGCATTAATAAATTGTATAATAAGATATTTTCGTAAATTTTCACCCGTTGGAGAGCCATGCTGTAGCACTAATTGGGCCAGCTCGTCCGAAGTGAAACCACGGGTTCATAGAATACTTATCAAAGAATATCGGAGGCCCTTAAAAGTGTCAAGTAAAGTAAAAAGCCGGCAATACAACCAATGCGCGGCCTGGTGCGGTTGTTCATGGGCGGCGGTGTTCTCTTACCATATAGGAGGCCCACCTGCTCTGTTATCCGCTATAGGATAAAAATTAGATAATATAAACATTTGGTATTTTTAATCGAGTTAATGAACCGAAAGAGGTTATTTGCGTTTTGACATGTTCCTTTTATTATTTAATGTAGAAAAAGGAGTTGACTGATGAAGATGTAAAGGCGTTGGGACAGAGCAACGAGGTCCTGTTGCGTGAGATGGATCATTTTGAACGCTTAACGCGAAACATTCAGCGTGTAGTCAACACGACATTCGGGAAGGTGAAAAAAGAGCACAGTCAAAAACAGAATGTCCCCGTCAGTGTGTACGGTAAAATGTTGCTATTAAAAGATATGTGACTTCTCATATCGCAAAAATACAACCAAAGTATATACATACAGTACAGAATACTCAGCGTGAAATGGTACTTGTACTGTATGTTACAGAGTAAGTGAGGATATCGGAGATCTTTGAAGGAGCCGCTTAAGCGGCGTAAAAAGCCGGCAACACAACTAATGCGCGGACTTTGGCGCGGTTGTTAATGGGCGATGGTATTCTCTTACCATATAGGAGACCCGACTGCTCCGTTGTCTGCTATAGAATAATAAAAAAAACGATTTCGCTGAATCAGAAGTCGTTCATCTATAGGTGCGTAAAATTTTATAAAAAAACTTCCAAAAGCGGTAAATGAGCTGAAGGGAAATTCAAAAATGTTGTTAAACGAGTTTTAATTAGTAAGTCATACTATGGCGTAACTGATTACATGCATGCTGCATGTACGACATCACATCATCATTATTTCAGCCGTAGGATGTCCACTGCTGGATATAGGCCTCCTCTTTGGGCCTTCATGGGAGTGTTTATCATCATCGCCACGCTTGGCAGGCGGGTTGGCGATCGCAGTTAGGTTTCATAGTACGCGTAGATCGCTGCTGCCCGCCTTCCGGTTTTGTCCCTTCTTACAACATCCACGGAATTATATTGGGAAAGGGCAATTCTAAGCCGGCGCTTGACGCCTTAGAATGTACTAATGCGTCACTAATTGAGTAACAGTGGTTCCTAATTTTACAAGATTGCAAGTTTTATTGAGTTAAAACTTCAAAATGATCAGCGAATAAATGTTCTTATTATTATTATATAAATTGCTTTGTCCAATAGAACCAGCCATCAACCACGAGATGAAAATGTTTCACCCGACCGTCCTCCTCGCTGGTGAAGTGGCAGCCGGTATTCAACCGACTCGAAGCAAATCTGTATGTTGTTCTTTTTATAATCAAAAATAAACCCATAATTTGTGTATATAATTGTATTATTTTGTCTATGGTAATGCGTTTCTTCAATTATGTCATTTTTAAAATGAAACCCGCACCTAGTCTCTGCCAGCATCATTTATCTCAGTATAATATTTATTTGAGAGTTCTAGTTAAGTAGTTTTATAATTCTACCACCAAGTGAGAAGTATCGGTTTCGATTTTCGGCCCAAATAAAAATTTATAGTTAATTCGGTATTTGGAAGGACTTGACAGTGCGAGTCTTAAGACTGTTTTATCTTTGTGAGAGCCATGTTTATGTTCTACCTGTGCTGGCACTTCAAAAGTATACTATTACGGGCTCACAGAATACCAGTGTGAAATAATACTTGTACTGTATTTCGCTGAGTGAGTGAGGTTATCGAAATCCTTTGAATTTATACCGCTATAGTAATGTAAAATGCTGGTAACACAACCAAAGCACAGATTGCAGCGCGGTTGTACATGGGCGGCGGTGATTTATTACCATAAAGAATTATAACACCTTTGTGCTCTTGGACAACGCGATCCTCGCTTTGTTTGTGTTGCTGACTCTACGCTAATGGGTTACTGGGCCATTATCATTAATCACTCAGCGAAAATATAAGTACCATTTCACAGTAGTAGTCTGAGATCCCATGATGTTACACCGGACCAGTCGAACCAATTAGTGTGATGGAATGTGAGGCAGTGTGCAGGTACCATCAAATATTTCTATAGCAGGAATCAACTCTTTATATACTATAAAGTTCACAGAAATGCCATTTTCTTTCAAGGAGATAGACCTCAGCCGTAAATTGACTGAGAGCTACGACATGCAAGAGAAGCTCGTTGCTGACAATGCGGATCTAGAAGTCAAGAGGTCAGAATAGATTGTTCACATTTTGCATTGCCGTTCACCTACTCGACGGGATTTCTCATTGTTTTGACGTACTTGGAAATAATTGAATGCAATTCTTTCTATTTGGAGGGACTTAGATCTTTTCTCTTTTCTCGTTTTTAATGTGGTGTGTTTGGCTATGCGGTGATCTTATACCATAGAGAACCGCCAGTTCTGTTGCTCGCTATAACGAGTCCAACTATGAACCATCAGTAATCCATGGGCTAATTTAACCCGAAAATCAGATACACTAAAGCATTAACTTCTAATTTTGTATTCGGATAAAAAGTAGGCTATGTTCTTCTCCTGGTTCTAAACTGCCGCCCCGCTAATCTTCATCTGTTCTGACTTATATAATTTATAACTCAAGAACAGTAACTTAGGGTAACGTTTGTACATAGAAGGTATATCGATCATTGATCTCTTTGATTATGATTGAATATGGTAATTGTATAGAAGGAATATAAAGGCAAATAATAAATTTGACACTCGACGGGCGAGAATTGTCAAAATTATCATCTAAAATTTGACAAGTGTAAGATCGTTTCTCGATTCAACCGACGGCTGCAAATTGTGCGCAAGTGACGTTAGAAATCGTTAACCTTACCACACAGGTATGTCTATTGGATATGTCAAATGAAAACTTACCCTTTTCAACTTGGAAAAATCCATGAAAATTAATAAATCAGGTGCTCAAAGGAATAAGAGCTCAAGAGTCAAAGGCTCACGATCTGGAGGCTCTCCTGTGATAATTGGTCCTCAATACATAGACACCCCCAGCATTCGCGTGTCGGTTTCCGGCCTTTTAGAGTATACGCTCTTTTTTTTGAAAGTTTTAAAGTCGACAAGGAATTCAATTAGACCTATATAAATTTCAGCCAATATGACAATCAGGGTCTCTATTACAATATACACACAATAGATATACAGAACCGTACTAGTGCGACCATATTGAGGCTAAAAGTGTCCATGGGCGGAAAAATCCTGAGCCTCAACCTTGTTTGCTTACCAATTTTTATAAAAGGGTTTTGTACAAATGATTACACTGGTATAA
The DNA here is from genome assembly GCA_018230265.1 of Delias oraia. Lineage (NCBI taxonomy): Eukaryota > Metazoa > Arthropoda > Insecta > Lepidoptera > Pieridae > Delias > Delias oraia. The sequence goes on along the minus strand of DWCF01006545.1, from coordinate 3,869 downwards.
TAACTTTATTTCCCTTATAACATAAAATCTTTAGTGATATGGCGTGAGGTTATACTTCACTCAACAAATGAGTTTTCTTTATACTTTATCGTAGGTTCCATTTTAATAGAGAAACCGTGCCATCATAAGAAAAATGAAATATGTTTTGTTGATTGAGTAAGGATATCTAAGACCCTTGTTTTTTAATTGCTCAGGTGGCATAAAAAGCCGGCAACACAACGCGCTCAAGGATGCTCACATCATAGAGGAAATCCCTCTGTTCCACAGTCCGTTATATGTACTATAAAAAAACAATGAAAACGTGTACTATGGACACGCTATTTTATAGAACGCTTGCTATATAGTCTATAGCAAAAAAGATAAGATATATAGTAAGAATTTTGTGAGGAAATTCGTAACGGCATTCCATTTTCAAAATGTGCACGCCGCATTGACAGTAATATGACGGTTGCGTTGCAGCTAAGCGTGCGTTGCAAATTGCTGACATGCATTTTGTATAGTAGATATTTGTGAGAAATAAAGGAAAATGGATAAAAACAGGTGAGTTTGTGACAGGTATATTTTATATAAGGAGCTAATGACGAAGGATCAGAGCCTGGAACGGTGCCGCGGTCAAATAAACAGACTACAGGGCGAGCTGAAGCTGATATATAAGGAGAATACTACGCTACAAGAGAAGCTTTGTAAAAACAATCCGCAGGTATTTCGCTGTACTCCCCTGCCGGAATCTAGTTGGCCGCCGGTCGTGTTTCGTTGTTATTTCATATTTTTCCAAACGTACCAGCGCACCTTATTTTACTCACAGGTGAGTATATTGCGAAATGATTTCAGAATTTGTTGCCGTTATTGAAGTAACTAATGATTGGTTTTGAAATTGGATATTGCGCCAGTATTGCAACGTTGTCCATAAATATTTAGAAACATTTCACTGCGAATGGAAGCTTGTAAACCAATTTGAGTAAATTCTCAACAAGTTAAAAAATATACACGTGAATTTAATATGAATCATTGAACTTTATGGCTACTTGTGTATGATTTTAAAACTGTAGTTTCAGAATGTTAGAATCTAACATTCTCTCACGTGCGGGTTTTGTATGATATGTGTTGACAATTGATAGACTCGTAGGTAAGTTCTTTTATAAGCCTACTTACGCAAGAAGTCGGTCTCTGGAAGGCTCGACAGTGACCGGACGAGTGTCTTAATACTGTCACACACCTGGAATAGACATGCTGCAGCATCTGCTGACACACTATTCGAGCCGGCTGGTCCAAAGTGATACTATGGGCTTATTGAATACTCAGCGTGAAACGATACTTGTATCGTGTTTCGCTGAGTGAGTGTATACATCGGTGGCCATTGAAATTATGCTTAATCTATGGGCGTATGGTGGTCTATGGGCGGTGGTGTTCTTTTACTATATAGAAGCCACCTGTTCCGTTATCCGCTATACCATAAAATATATTTTGTGTTTTAGGAACTGGTATTAACCGAATACCATATTAATAACAGATTTAATTATATTTAATACGTACTAAACCCATAGAGATTATTTAGTAAATTTCATTCTGTTTTGTCAATTTCAGGGCGATGCGTCTGCGATGAACCAGAATAGTCAACAACAGGATACAGATACTGGCTTGAAGGTTTGATACAATTTAAAATTAATTTAGCACAGTATTAAGACAAAAAGTTGAAGCAAGTCTCATAGAGGTTTTTATTTTAAGACTCTGTATTGCTTATAAAAAATGGTATGGGGTGCAAACTGGCGGGAGGGTCACCTAGCGCCTCTTAGGAGCTTCGTAGTCTTAAGTGGTCTTTTCATAGCCACCGGGCAAGCCGCCGGTTTTGCCGCACAAAGGAGCCGCCAGGCTGTGCCATTTGCGCGGGATGCCGGTGGGAGTTCGTTTCTACCATTCCAGTGGAAGTAGAATGATGCTCAGCGGTATATGCCAGCGGCACTGTATAGGAGGTCTAAGTCTAGCACGAGGCGAGAGGTATTGCGTTCGATTCCCGGTCTGGATAAAAATTTATAATTTATTCTATCTGTGTAAGGGACAGGGGCTGGGCAAGTATCTTAACACTCTCCAGTCCTTCCAAACAAAGAATAAATTGTAAATATTTTCGTACCGGGGATCAACCGATACCTCTTACTTTGTTTTTTTTGTTTGCCACGTTTGATTGATTATTAATAAAGCGATATGTTTCAGATTAATGAAACTGCATGTGAGGACAACTCACAGGTTCTTTTCTCAAAACTTTTACACTATAAGACATACGCTGTAGGTTTGGTGAGTAATAAATTACTTTATTTTTATAGTATAGCGGAAAATGGAGCAGTTGGGTCTTTTATATGGTAAGAGAACAACGCCGCGAAAGGACAATTGCACCACAGTCCCCGCATTGGTTGTGTTGCCGGCTTTTTACGCCAATCGAGCGGCATTTTTAAAGGCCTCCTATATCCTCACTCACTCAGCGAAATACAGTAGAGGCACTGTTTCAAGTACAACTAATATTTCACGATGAATATTTTTTGAGGCCGTGTTATCAATTGGAACGAGCTGGCCCAATTAATGCGACCGCACATGCAAGTCTCTCCCACTGGTGAAAAGTTTTAGACAATTATGACTATACTTTTTTTTTGGTATAGCAGGCAATGGAGCAGACAGGTCTTCTCTATCGTAAATCCCCGACGCCCATATTCAATTGATAAATATTTCATATAAAAAACTCAAAAGTTGTATACATAGGTATTTTAAAACAAATACGATATTTATATTGTATTTTTATGACAGTAACTATACTATAATTCAAGATAACGTTGTGATATATGAAAATCCACACTGTAAATGGTACTTTCTATTTTTGTGTCTTACATATTTTATTACGTATAAAAATTGGCTTCTTTCTATATAAAGTACTTTCTCTATAATTTTCTCTATAATTTATATTTCTCTATAATTTTTTTTATTTTATAGCGGACATAACGGAGCAGGTAAGCATATGGCTAGAACACCGCCACACAAGGACAACTTTGCCATAGTCCGCGCATTGCTTGTGTTGCCGGCTTTTTACGCCACCTAAACGGCACTTTTAAGGGCCTCCGTTATCCTCACTCACTCAGCGAAACACAGAACAAGTACTGTTTCACGTTGGGTATTCTGTGAGCCCGTGGTATCACTACGGACGAACTGGCCCAATTAGTATGTTAGCAGCCATCAGAATGGCTCTCCCACGGGTGCATAATAGATTTTTCCTTGGATATCATTATAAGGGGAGTCTGTAGTAAACAAAGCTCAGTGCTTAGATGAACACAGGTGGAAATCACACAATATGCACTTGATTGTACATGTTTGTAAGTTGCACTTAATTGCTTTCTGCCTTGTGGCCGTGGCAAAGGCAGTAAAAGCGGGTCTCACGTCAGGCTCGGTCATGGCAAAGGCAGTTGCTTTTCATAATTAGAGACAGGCATACGGCATATGCATTGCTAGAATCTATCGTTTCATGCCTGATATAAGTTTCATAAACTTACATGGTTCATAACTAATTGATTCTGATACATATGTTAGTTACCGTATTATGCATACAGTAGAACCTCGTCAAATCGAACCTCGAATAGTTGAAAAGCCAAAGATCCATTATACCCGTGGGAGATCTATGCTGAAGCATATGCGGACGCATTAATTGGACCGGCTCGTCTGAAGTGATAACCACGGGCTCACAGAATACCCAACGTGAAATGATACTTGTACTGTGTTTCGCTGAGTGAGTGAGGGTATCGGAGGCCCTTAAAAGGCGGTGGTGGTGGTGATGATGGGTGGTGTGGCCGTTGGGGTAGTGTCGAGTAGTTTTCGCTCCGTGAGAAACACGT
>DWCF01006544.1:0-12215 GCA_018230265.1 Delias oraia | reverse complement strand
ACATTGTGTCAAATTTCCGTGTGACGATGCGCAGATTGGTGATAGATCATTTGGCACCCACGTCATGTTCTGCAAAAATAAATATAAGCACCCATTTGAAAACCTTATTGCAGTAATTGCAGATGCGTAAATTGGGCCGGCACTTCCGAAATGATACCACGTGCTCACAGAATACTCAATGTGAAACAGTACTTGTGGTGCGTTTTTCTGTGTGAGTATATCGTGGTCACTTGAAAGTATACTGCTTAAGGGTAAAAAACGTACACTACAACCAAAGCTTGGATTTTGTCGCTCATTTCCACGGGCAGTGTACGAGAACGCACGTACATGAGTACGTGCGTAGTGGAGTAGATGGGTCTCCTATAAGGTATGAAAATACTATCCCCCATGGAAATTCGCACCACAAGCAATTTACAAATCGCGTTCATAAAATACGATATTATAGCCAAAAATTAATATAAATATGTACATATTATAAGATAATTAAGATTTATAATTTTCGTATTTTGTGCAATCAAATAACAAATTGCCTTACTGAGTAGCAATATTTGCCTAAATTGTTTACGTCAATCACAAACTCAGCTTAATATCTTTAGGAGGCTCATAGGCAGTGAACACATTTTACTTTGACACTAGAATTAAATTATTTGCGCACTGTGTAGAATGGTATGTGATTTTAATTTGTATATTATAATAACAGAACATATTTATGATAAATAACTTTTTCTGAAATTTTAAGACTCATTGCGATTTATGAGGGATAAAACATATGTATACAAAAGACTAGTATACTACAAGCAAAAATTACTAAAAATATATAAGATAATATAGAAAATATATAAATAACTACATTAAAACTACTAACTAACAAAGCCAAGAAAAAACTTTGAAGAAACTAATTGAAATTATAATTACTCAGATAATGATTCAGATATGTTAATTACTTTTAACATAAAACTAGATTTACAACGCCACAATCATTTAAATTACATACTTATTCAAAAATAACAAACAACTTTATTAATTCAACATTTATGTTACAAGGCGTAACTCAGCTGTGTGCCCCACTACAAGTGGTTTCGCGCCATAAACACACAAAAAATCTACTAACTCCAGAAATAAATTGACATTTCGATAAATTTTGAATACCTAGTACTTATTCAATTTCTCTGTATGAATGAGTTAACCAAAGTCGTTAACTCATCGTCGTTATAACTTGGATTACGGGGCAGTTGTCCATGGGCGGCGATAATCTTTACCATAATTTTTTAATGATGTGGCGGACAACGGATCAGGTGGGTCTCGTATATGGTATGAAAATAGCTCTGCCAATTGATAACCGCGGCAAAGTTAGAATATTTTCCGAATTATATGAATATGTTCTGAATATTTTCCAATATTGTTCGAATATTTATTTATTTTTCCGGATTTCGGTTAACTTTTTAAAGGTTTTCGTTATTTCAGTCGGCGAAACACAGTAAAAGTGTCATTTCAAGTGCAACTACCGCTACATGCTGAGTATTCTGTGTATATGGCATCCGTCTAATAAACATTCAAATTTTATTGAACTGCTGAATTAGTTCGTTATTTTTCTATATATTTAATGAATGGTAACCCCAAACCATTTTCTACTTCATATCCTGATTGAAAGCGACTAATTGAAAACACCGCTCCATGTGCAATCAGTGTTAACCAAATACAAAACAAATCATTGAAACTAACGTATTGGAACTCATTAATGAATGATTTTTTAAATAACGTTTAAATTTGCAAAGAAACCCCAACAAAGATGTGAACATATTCTTAAAAATCTTGTACAAGTACATTTCTTATATGTATATTTCTTAGATTAGTTTATTCATTAATTAATGATATAATGGTTGGAATGGAGTACAAGTATACAGACACTGCTGGCACCGGTTCCACAGAGTGGTGGTGCGCAGCACAAAATGCCTTAAAAACGCTGATTTGTGGAAGGACAAACAGCAAGTGATATAGATGAATTTTTTTTCTGCCTCTATGTTCGATGGTTAAGTTCGGCTGCAGGTTTTAATCCAAACATTCTCCGTGATAAGTGCGATAGCAGATGCTGAGCGAACCAACATCTCTACGCATCGCCAAAGAGTCAAGTGTATCTGAAAGGATCTATTTGGTTGTCAACAATTCGAGCCGCTTTACTCTGAATGCGATCTAAAAAAGAGGCTGATATTCGGAATCTCCCGCCTAGAGGTGCGAGCAACACTCCACATGAGCCCAAATTTGCACTTTATAGAGTTGCAAGCGATGGCTAGAAGTGAAATATATATAAGATAAACCTATTTTTTCATCACGAGAAACATTCAAGAAGTCCCTAATTATTTTAAAGAGTGCTTCAGAAATAAAAATTTTACTACATTTTTAAATTATATCGAATAAAGTATTATATTTTTAGATTGGGTTTTTTAAATCAGTGATGGCCTTCACTGTAGAACAACAGCTGGGAATAATAATTTAATTTTAAAATTATTTTATTTTATTTTGCAATTTAATTCGATCCAGTCTTCAGATTTCAAAAATAACGTTTCTTTAATCTATAGCGGACAATGGAGCAGGTAGGTCTCCTATATGGTATAAGAATACTGCCGCCCATGAACAGCTTTAAGGCTCTCCGATATCCTCACTTACTATACGAAGCACAGAACAAGTACCATTTCACGCTGAGTATTCTGTGAGTCCGTGGTATTACTTCGGATGAGCCGACCCTAATAGTGCGTCAGTTAATGCTTCAGCATTGCTCTCCCACAGGAGAGCGTATCCCTTAAAATTAAATAACGCTCCTGTAGACGACATGGGTTTAAAGGTATGTATGAACGATCGACCGCTTAACATTAGTGAGCCTTGCCCGCTTGCCGTCAGGTGTAATAAAAATACCAAATCAAAAATCTATACTCGATTTATGCAATAAATTATTATTATGAATTATGTTGGTATTGTTTTTTCGTTCATGTTTGAAGCGAGATCCACCTGCTCTGATGTCCGCTTTAGAATAAAAGAAAAAAAAATACTTACGGCAATTTTATTACTTAATCCACCTCTCAAGTAAACGTCGTATTTGCTTCGGATTCAAATAAGTGCTGGCAATAGAGAAATAGAAGGAATTTATATTCGTTTAGAATGAATTAAATAGCAATTAACTAATGAACATTACGCTTATCAAATAATTTATTTAAATTTATTACTGATGAACTGAACTAAATGTGTGTACGACGTTAAATTTTGTATCGATTGGATATTTTTTTATAAAAGAAAACACCAATAGGGCCAGTTACTTACGTAGTTCATATTATAGAGCATTTTAGGCCAGGCAATAAGAGATGGTAATAGATCACCCCAATGCCCATGGACAAGTGCGCCACAATCCGCCCTTTTTGTTGTTTTTTTTATTTTAAAATGATGTTGATTTGAAATCCCTGCGATGTCTTAACTCATTTCGAAACAGTGTCCCCGCGATATCGAAACATAGTAAATGAAACTGTCCCAATAATTGAGCCACCTCGTCCACGGGATCACAGAAGACATCAGTAGCCTCAATGGACAAGCTAATACTTTGCAGTCTTTGTTATTATGATAGGATCATCCGGAGCATGTAGTGTGAGTTGCGATGATCGGCGCATATGTGTGGTCGGGTTATTTATTTACATATACAGAATGTGAATTGGTTTTTTGAAAAGGTGATAACGTATGCATAGTGTGTCGGTATACTGTTAAGTAATACCATAGGCGAAGGCTAGTAACTTGTTAAAAGTTACTAGTGAACAACCTTCGATAGTTCGGAGCTTTTACCGTACAAAAATTGACTTCCGGAGAAGTAAAAAAGCTTTTTATTGAACCAAAGTTTGTATCACTAGTGAGAAACGAGCTTTGTAGTAATTATGACTTTCTGTTTAACAATGTTTACAATAAAATTAACACATAATGCATCCATCTATTAGTACGGCAGCAAATACATCAGAATTGCTCACCTCCGGCTGTAACAGTGTTAAGACACTCACTCGGCCACCGACAAGCCCTTCCAATGAACTTTGAGCTCCTTTATAAATTATAATATTTTTTTATTAGTGCGTCAGGCTCTCCGAGAGGTAGAAAAGTTTTAAATTAAATTTAATAAATAATATAAGATAATAACCTTTCTTCTTCGGTCAAAAACTAAAATTCTTCTTGTGTGCTAAATCTGAAGGGTTTTATTAAGCTGTCGCTAAGTAAGTGATGGTCGCACCCGGAAGATATCGATCGTATTGGGACGTAAGGCTCTTCTGGGATTAGCGTATTTAGTTACTAGGTCAATATTTTTACAGTTTCCTAAAAAACTTTTTTTATGTCAACGGTGGCATATGTTTGCCATTAGAATGATGCCATATTTCAAATGCTTTGAAGAATTTTTATAAAAACATGTATAATTACTTTGTTAATCTTTTAATTCAGTAATTCAACGTATTTAATAAAAATTACATTGAACAGTTCACAGTTTTCAAAATTTTAAATTAATTTACAGTTAATGTGATCTTACATAACTTATGAATTTCATTTCACATATAAATACTCGGTTACATAGAACAATAGGAAACATCAAAGAGAATCAGAAAACAATTAAAATGAAAGAAAATATAAAAAATAACCTTTCGGCAATTTCATAAAAATTCATTATTTCTGACATTCCAACAAATATTTTATTTATTTTTAAATGATATTTTATACTACTTTTTAGTTTTAAATTTAAAATAAACTATTCATAATGCGTGATATGTTTTTTCTTGTGAAAACAGGGGCATACGAGCTGAAGGCTCACTTATTATAATTATTATCTTTTATTATACCTTCTGTCTTAACATAAAATTACCATAATCTCATAGTAATTGTAAAAACATACTGTGCGGAAAAATAAATTAATCGTATGTCTTCAAGACAGATTTTTAAATGTGATTACCAATGTCTTATTGTCGTAACCGTGAAAGAATTATTTTACCATATAGGAGAGCCAACTGCTCCGTTGTCCGCTTTAGAATAAATAATAATAGTTTATAGACGTTCATAACTGTATGAAATAAAGATCTTTGAGTTTTTCTATAGTGGTGTAAATACATGAAACCCCGTCTGCAATGAAATATTTATGTTCTTCCGAATTGAGTAGGCTACTGATTTATCTACGACTCTTTATTTATTAGTCTGTCTCTTATCTATTCATTGATTTCATTATTAATTTGTTTATCTATACTAATATTATAAAGAGGCCGCCAACACATACGCGGCTCTGCAAGAGCTAAGGGTGTCCATGGGTAGAGGACCGCTTGCTTTAGGTGAGCCTCCTGCTCGTTTGCAACCGTTCATATATAAAAAGAGAATAAGTTTGTATGATTGTGAGGTAATCTCTAAAACAATTCAAATGATCTTGAAAATTATTTAAACAATCGAATAGAAGAATAAATCATGTATTAACATAAAAATTAATAGACTTTTTGAGGTGACTGATTTGAAAATTTAGTAGAATAAATTGATTGAAAGAAAATGTTTCTTATAAATGCTGCCTTAGCGATGTTCTCATCGTTAATAGATGTATGTATGATTAAGTTCTTGAGTAACGTTGGAAAGCTTGATTTGAAAGCTTGAGCCTATAAAAAGTTTGCATATATCTAATTTTCATAATTCATATGGCAAATATAACATACACTTCCGGGTCAGCTGGTAATTTTACAAAAGACAATGAATAATGAATGATATTATTAAGTTGTTTTTTATGGTATAAGAGACAACAGAGCAGGTGGATCTCCTTTATGGTAAGAAAACACCACCACTTATGAAAAACCGTGCCACAGTCTGCGCTTTTGTTGTGTTACCGGCTTTTTACGCTGCTTGAAAATGTTAAAAAGAAATAATCAGACTGACTGTATATATAGAAGCTAAGATGAATACATAATTCGTTCAAATAACACATAATATATACCACATTATATTATCACAAACCTAATACTTAATATATTTGGCTTAGCACACCTATTCGGTTTGCGGATTGGCATCTAAAGCTACTACGTTAATAATATATTTAGTAAAATTTAGACGCCTTTAATTATTTAATAATACATCTTAAAGGATAATTAATATGTAAGGACTTATATAGGAAAAGCAAAGAAACTGAATGGACAAAACTTTAAAATCACATATAACTAACCATTGGTTAAGATTTTATAAAAGTATAATTCTTCACTAATATCACTAGTTGAGAATTCTAAATTTTTATATAGTTGTATTATTTATTTATATTTTTTATATTATTATATTTATTATTATTATATATTGAATATTTTAGTATACATTGTAAGGAATTAAAAAAGAATTAATTCTTTGTGAAGATATGGATTTTTTTACTAGCAGAATTTTTCTTATATAGTGGATAACGTGGCAGGTGAGTATCCACTGTCTAACTCATGGGAAGACATGGTACATTTGATTACACATTAATTGAGTCGGCTCGTTTAAAATGATACCACGAGCTCAAAGAATACCAGTGTCAAATAGTAGTTGTACTGTATTGAGTGAGGATATCTGTAGCCCTTGAATTATACCACTTAAGCGGATTATGCTTGATTATCCATCGATGGCAGTAATTTCTTATCATAAACAATACCCATCTGTTACTGGCTTGACAGTGGCCAAGACAAAGCAGGTGTCTACATAAGGACACCCAATAACCAGTTATAGGATTAAATGGTTTCATATTAATTCTCTGATATTTTCAATGACGGAAGCCATTATTAATGAAAATTTCACAATTCCAATTTCAGCGGCACACTAAGTGACCTCCTTTTGAAGTAATTTTTTTTAACAATGAAACATTAAGGTAAAATCTCAATGTAAGATTTCGTAAGAATGAATACAATAGATTGCGACAATGTACCATGCAATATACAATTATCTTGAGAAAAGCAATCAGTTTTACCTATTGCATTTCAATATTGAATGCATTATTGTACAAATAGTCTAAGACCTAGATGACCTCATTCTGTTTATTATGCAAAAGTTTCTCACTTTACTTTACTGACTGCAGTTCAAGTACCGTTTCACGCTGACTATTCTGTGAGCTCTGGTTTCACTTCCGACGAGCCAGACCGATTAAACTGTCAGCAAATGCTTCAGCATGGCTCGCCGACGGGTGCGACAGTATTAAGACATTCGCCCGGCCACTTTCAACAACTTCAGAGATCGAATAAATTATAATTTATAATTGTTCGGACCAGCATTAGAACGCGATATCTCTCGGTACATGTGACTCTAAAATAAAAAAACAAATTCGATATATCATTAAACTATCCACAGATTTCTGGTTGCGACGGAGCTGTTTATTTTACTTTGTTGTTATTATATAGCGGAGAACGGAGGTGGGTTCCCAGATGGTCAGAGATCAACCGACATCCATAATCCGCGCTTTGGTTGTAATACCGGCTTTACTACGCCTTAAGCGGCACTTGGTGGGTCTTTGACATCATCACTCTCTCGGCGATACCTATACATACCTATACAAGTATTATTTCAGGCTTACATTCTGGGAGCGTATAATATCAAACTGGATGTGTCAGTCATTTTATTTTAGTTTTACTCAAAACATAAAATTACTACGTTATCTATACTTATAAATAAATAATATATAATATAAATAATATATATAAATAAATCTGTAAAGAGGTCAATTCTGTACATGACATTTATTTCGAAAATAACTATCAGGGAGTGATTACTGATGCCAAAAATAAAATTAGTAAAATTTTTGTCTGTATATTCGATATAGAAACAAAAGCTACTGGACGGATTTTAACGTAACTTGGTACAATTTTTATCACGCTATAATAAATAAGAGATGAACAGTGAAGGGAAATTTGAAGCTGGAAGACGACATCAAGGAAGTCCACTAGTAATGAATAAGTAAGTTGAGGAAGTAATTCGCCATAGAACACGTACTTGCCTGATAAGATAAATCAATTTTCTTCATTATATATGACCTTATTTAGGCTACGATTTGTAGGCTGGGTGCATTCTTATATCACCATACTTACATAAAGATTCGTTGAAATCGTTTGTGTACTGAATCTTTTATTTTATTGACATTTCTAATTGCTTGTTTTTTTTGGTGTTTATGTTCCTTGCTGATTTTCATTTACATAGAAGCTCTGGCATAAGGAACGAGAGAGTACTGGACGCGGTGGATCCATTTTCGCTTCTAGCCTGGACCCTCATTCGGTTCTGTTTCCCGAAGACGAGGTTTGTGTCTCGCAGGAGACCTCCTTGCGCTAGTCGCAGCAAAGTTATTCGAGCTAGCCTCCGACCCGAGTTATTCTGTAAAGACCAAAACAAGAGATGATTATTCTGTCTTAGGAAAGGCTTGACTGTGACGCGGTTGTTCATGGGCGGCAGTGTTCTTTTATCATATCACTATATATACCCACCATCTCCGTTGTCCGCTATTGAACATAAAATAAAAATAAAATAAATATATCATACAGCCACACTAAACAAACGTATCTTTATATGAAAAATATTTGTATTCTGTGACGTCCAATAATAAAAGACTGTCTTTTACACGCACTGGCTTGTTAAATTAAATTTTAATTTGACAAACTTACGGTGGGTACAGTCTGGTTAAGCAAAAGCTTCCATTAAACTATGTAATTGTCGGTTCTAGACTTATAATTTCAGTTATTATCCCTTAACCTTTGTTGGAATTGCAAATGTAGAACACTACATACGTAAATATATGTAATTAGGGATAGTCTAAATCAATGAGCGGCCAAATGACGAGAATTTATACCCATTCGTTGCTAATGTTTGTGCGGCGCGTGCTAATATATGCCCACTAATTTTACTCTAACATTAAGGGAAATTCTATGCGAAATATTCAAGCATTCCTGAATATTAATGTTAATTATATACTCTAGAGATCTATAGAAATATTTTTAAAGAATGTGCTATTAATTATCCATAAGAATTAAGTTATAATGAAAATTATTACTAACCGTGCAACGAATCGAAAAAAAGGTATGTTATAAAAGAAATGTTTGGATTAATATCTCAAATGCAGACGATAGTATTTTGCGTAAAGATGTCACTATATCAGTATCTTCTATCGAATTTATCGCGGTAAACTTTGACAGTGTCCAGGCAAATGTTTTTAACACTATCTTACTCGTGGGAAGGCCTTGGTGATAATAATTGGGCCGTCCGAAATGATACCACAGGCTCATAGATTACCAGTGTGAAACATTTGCACTGTTGTGATGAGTTAAAAAGGATATCGGAGGCCCCTTTAATTATAATACTCAACTTTACCTGCCAGGTTCTCCATGGGCGGTGATGCGGTGATCTGTTACCATGGAAGAAAAAATCCTAATTTTAAAACCGGCGTAATGAAGGTTTTAAAATAGAATAGAATTAGGAGTATTAAAAATAAGAGTGTCTATCTATGGCGTCATAATAGTAAAGTTAGAGTTTGTGATTAATCGACACGTTTACAGATAGCTGGACAATACGGGCTCCAACAATAGGTGGCCATCTCCTAATGGATTATAGGCAGCGAGCACAACGTTGAAATATTGAACTCGCCGCAATAATGTGGTAGAATTTCTCAACCATTTTAGAACAATGCATGTATGGAATTTTTAGGCGGGTGATTTTTTTACTTTTATTTATCACTAAAAACTCTACGCTATGAAGTTTCACATGTGTCTCTATAGTCAATTATGAAATCTCATGTGAAATGTGCACTAAACTTTTATTATAACAGGCGGCAGATGCAATTCTGAGGCCTACCCATTCCTAGCAATTTTTTTTATGGTATAGCGGATAACGGAGGTTTCCTATAGTGTAAGAAAATACAGTCGCCCATGGATAACCGCGCCGCAGTTCGCGCATTGGTTGGGTTGCCGAATTTTTACACAACTTAAACGACATTTTAAAGGGTCTCCGAAATCCTCACACGCTCAGCGAAACACAGTAGAAGTACCGGGCAGTAAGATCTCTGTCGGTTCCATTAATAATATATAATACATTTAATAATAAATATCAAATAATTTTATGCAATTATTGTATTGAGGGTTAAAAAAGTATTACTTTATGCAGGTGCATGCGAAGTGCAATAAAGCAACTGGGAAGTGTAAAAACCTGTAAAGATAGTGATTGTTCGCGAAATCTAAATTAGCATTCGTAATGTAGTATTGTTCAAGCTTATCTCGTAAATGAAAAAGCGGGTGGAGTGGACGCGGGCGTATAATTCTGGAACACAATGTCTGCCTCTAATGAGGACGAGGAACAATGAACGTGTGTACTAAGCTTGATAAGCGGCTAGGGCTGTGCAAACTAAGCTATTATTTATTTATTGAGATATAGGTTTATATACTGTTTTTTTATTGAAAGGTGGGAGAGCTGCAGATGGTGACGCACTAATTGGCCCGACTGTTTCGAAATGATACAACAAGCTCACATAATACTCAGCGTGAAATGGTACTCATACTGTATTTCGCTGAAGGAGTGTGATTATCGGAAATATTATTTTTTTATAGCTTAGTGAACAACGGAGCAGATTGGTCTCCTTTATGGTATGGTTGACCATGGATAACCGCGCCACGGTCCCATCTTTGGACGTGTTGCCGACATTTTACGACGCTTAAGCGGCATTTTTAAGGACCTCCAATATTCTGACTACAAATACCATTTTACGCTTAGTATTCTGTGAGCCCGTGATGTCACTTCGGACGAGCAGGCCCAATTAGTGCAATAGCATGTGTACTTCAGCGTGGCTCTCCCACCTAACAATAAATAAAACAACAAACAATAAATAAATGTATATTTAATTCATTGTTAAAAGTGCAAACCCTAACATTTGAGCATATTTGACAGTATACTTTAAATTGGTTTTTGAACAGGATCGCAAAGTTAGACGGTTTAAAATAAATTGATTTAAAGCTTAATAATTTTGTAAGGGCAATTAAATTTTAGAAAGACTTTAATAACGTATCAACTTTATAATATTACCTTCGAACTTTAGGTGTTTCAAAGACATTCATTTAAAAACTTAAACCAACTAAAAGGCTGCATATTTTTTACTTACCTTCAATAAACAGAATCGGAAGTTATTCGACATATTTTTTAGATTTTTTAAATATACTTTAAAACTCAGTTTTTATGTAATTTGCAGATAATTCAGATGAACTCTGTAGTGAAAACTAAATTTATGAATAGAAATATAATATAGATTGCATTTAGCATTATGTGGGTAGGTAAAATTTATATAAACAATATTAGCGTTATTTGAAAGATATTGGTTCAGAAATGATTTTTTTATAAAAAAGGGAGGCAAACGCGTACTATACTTACGTAAGATAAAAATTCCACTGCCCAGGAACACCCCAGCCCAGCTGAAGCTCGTGCGGGTTCGTTCTCAGCCTTTTACTAGCACGCCCTTTTATTTGAAAGATCCAAGTCTTATCGTATGCATTAACAAATTGCGCGGTCGGTGTTAGAGAATCATATTTTGATACAAAACTACAATCTCAAAGTATCCTATAATACATTGAACTCAACAAAAGAAATACGTGATCAAAAATATTTCTTAAAAAGGTTCACGAAGTAAACGCATAAACAATTGCAGTGCACATGCCGTAATGTCCCCATATATCATTTTTACGACGAAACCAGTACTTAGTGGTTGCTTATTCTTATTGAAGGATAAATTAATTTTTAAAAAACACGGAAACAACATTTTTATAACCAACGGAGTATGTTTTCATAAATGGACCAAAACTTACAATTATTCATAATTACATTTTGTATACAATCCGATAAATATCGTAAAATTGATTTTGTAATACAGAAAACACTGAGAGAGTGTTTTTATATGTTTGAGTTTGTGTGTCAAAGTAGCTTGGTAACTTTGTATTGCTAACACAAAAATTATTTGCTTGTCAAATTATGTTGATTGTTGGTTATTAATATACAAACATTGTCAAAGTACATATAGGTGTACTGTATAGATCACAAACAAAAAAAACACGTCTTAGCATTCCTTTCAAAGAATATTTTATAAAAGGTCTTAAGGAGGTATCTCCAAACCGCTGTCATATCTTTGACAACAGATTGCATGTCATTTGATGCAGAATTAAATTTTAAACAATATTATATCAAATTTGTTAGGACTC
>DWCF01006543.1:0-12215 GCA_018230265.1 Delias oraia | reverse complement strand
GAAGTTCTTCAGTGCGAGCGGTTCCTCCTTCCTCAAAACACCGCCCACACACCTAAGGGCCGTTAACACACAATCTATGTTCTTCTCGCTCAAGTCTTCCACTAATCGAGCGAGAATGTCATATAGCAACGACGCGTGGTATATCTGAAATTATTATATAGACATTTATCAAAAAAAAATTATGCAAATATGATTGGAACCCAAAAAGAACACGCGTTGGTTCGAGTATGTACATCCGCTTTGAATTTTTTATTATAGGTTAAAATGAATTCTGTAAAATAATTTTGTTGCAGCAACTCAATCAAAAAAATCGCTTTCAATATTTAAATTAAACTATTTTTTATAAGAATTGGAAAAGAGACGAGCAAGCGGCTCTTCCAAGAAAAGCAGTCCTCCGCTCATGGCCACCCCCAGCTACTGCTAGTGGCTGTGGTGTTGGCCTTTCAGGAATAGAGACTTAGGATTCCTGCTGCCCTAACGCTTTGGAAGCGGCGTTAACTTAATTATAATAAGTAAATTTTTTTTGACGTCAACAACTTATAAAGTGATTATCAAATGATCAAGATCGCGACAATGATCAAATGATTCTAAAATCCTATAAAATATAAATGGTTTGATTTTTTTTGATGGTCACCAAGTTGTAGAGCTTGAGAAAATTAAATTACAATTTATTTATAAGTTCTATAATTTTATTTATGGTATAGCGGATAGCGGACCATAAAAAGCGCACGGATAGCGGTCTCCTATATGGTAATAAAACACCGCCACCGCGCCACAGTCCGCACATTCGTTGTATTGCCGGCTATTTACGCCAGTCAAGCGGCATTTAAAAAAAAAAGAATTTATTTCTAGTACCACTTATTAAAGAAAACCTACTACAATTAGGGAATATAATCTATCATTATGATGTTTTTCTCCAAATTGAAGCTACAAAAATTGTGGAAAAATTCTGCTTAGTAAATACTATTTAAAAAATATAAACACAAAATTGTTTAATTAAATTATACCTTGAAACTATACAAATTAGCCAAGCAAGAGACTAAATTGTCCAATCTCTTGTCTTCCACGGGCTGAGAGTCCATCATCAAAGTATCAAACTTCTTCGACAACACCTCCAAGAAATGTGCACCTGGAAAAACACGGTTTTTTTATAGAAACATTGGCAATCGAGCAAGAAGCAGACCTAGGATAACCGATCTTCCGCTCATGGACACCACCAGGTCTTGCAAGGCCAGGTTCGTTGCTGGCAGAAGGAATAGGTACTCTATTTTTTAAAGGTCCCAAGTAGTATTGGTTTGGTCTTGATACTATCACACTTGTGGCAGAGTCATGGCTCGTCCGAAATGAAAAAATGAGTAAGGGTTTTTTTTTATTCTATAGCAGACAATAGAGCAGGTGGGTCACCTATATGGTAAGAGAATACCGCCGCTCATTAATAACCGCGTCATAGTCCGCGCATTGGTATCACTTCAGACGAGCCGAGCCAAATAGTGCGTCAGCAAGGCTCTCTCACGGGTGCGACAGTATTAAGACACTCGCCCGGCCACTGTCAAGCCCTTCCAGACATCGAATAAATTATAATTTAGTTTATAATTGTCCGAACCGGGATTCGAACCCGATACCTCTCGCTTCATGGTAGACTTATTAAACCACTTAGACTTATCTACGAGGCTCTCAAGATATAAAAATTTTAAAAATTGGAGATCGGGTTATATTATTGAAATATGAATTGTAAACATATATTCTCACCAACTTCCGATCCAACATTAGCTTGCAACACTGAAACCAAGGCTGCATGTTCCGCCACCAACCTGTCCGGCGTGCTGGCAACACTGACTGTTGCCTCCAGCCAGAGCTGCGTGAGCGCTGTGTTCACCGAATTACGACTGTTACTCAGATATAGATTCTCTATCGATGTGCTAGCCCAATGAAGATTTGTACCAGCCAGTTTGTTTAATACACCTGCAATTCAACATTTTTTCTTATACAATCGGTGGCAAACGAACAGGAGGCTCGCCTAGGGCAAGCAATCCTGCGCCCATGGCACCCCCAGCCTGCACAACCGCGGATGCGTTACCTGCCTTTAAGAATTGTGTACACTATTTTCTTGAAGGTTCCCAAGTCGTATTAGTTTGGAAATACCCTAAATATTGATATTGCTATGTTAAATCAAAGCGCAAATAATTCTAGGATCCAATATAATACAGTTACTTACTTTTAATTTGTCTCTTCAATTGCACCAATTCCTTCTCCGAATTGGAATCCGTATTTCTAAGATGGGGTGGTACATAAACTCCTTTATCCTCCTGAAAACCAAATATTAATTTTCACAGTTATGTAATTAATATACAATTTGCTTACATTATGCAATTACAAAGAAAAAATAAACATTTCTTGGTAAATTGTTATTTATCTGAATCATGTAATTCCAAAAATAAATAATTAAACATAATATCTATTTAATATTTAAATTTTCATATTAGCAAATATAATATCACCTTTATAATATTACCCTCCTTATCTCTTTTTCTTCCATAAATATCCTCCCAAACATCTGGTTTCTCCTTATTCTTACCCATTATTTCTTCATTCATGTCAATATCCTGTTCAGAATCATCACCAGATAAGTGAGACACTTCATCATCGCTAAATACATTAGTAATATCTGTCTCTGACACAACTTTAATTTCGTTTTTTCCTTTTTTTGACTTAAAATCTAATTTGGCATTTTTCTTATCTATATCATCATCACTACAATCTATATCTGTTTCTTCATCTTCCCCATTACTTAAATCATCATATTCATTACTTGCATCTGATTCCATTTCTTGATCATTACTATCAATAAATCCAAGGTAATCCTCACTATCTTTAACCTTCTTTTTTTTGGCTGTCTTTTTATAACTGGAACTATCATTTTCATCATAACTTTCACTAGCCACATCCATACTGATATCATTCTCCGATTGATCTTCATCTCTCTCTGAATAATTATCATCACTCTCTGATTGGTCATCATCACTCTCTGCATCTTTTTTAAATTTATTTTTCAATGGTTCGTCTTTATCATTGTTCAATTTCTTTCCAGTAACTGCAGCAAGATCTTCCTCAAAATCTAAATCGTCTTCAACATCAGCCAAATGTTTCTCTGCAGCAACTATCTGCTCAGACGTGGTTTTGTCACATATTTCAAGAAGATCTTAAAATATTATAAGGAAGCTTAGCTTTTACTTGATTGGCAATTTAAATGAATAAACAAATATTGTTATGATTAAAAATCAAATTGTTTATGACAGTTATAAGGGAAATGTATTAAGTTATGACAATTGAGTCTGGTTTAACCTTGTTTATTTTAACATAATGTGTGATTTTATTAAAATGTATAAAGTCAAAATAGTATCTACAATAAAAGGACAGTGTTAAGTTTATTTTTATAGTTCAAACCTTAATTATATGTTAAAATATTTATTTATGTAAAAAAGGATACAATCCAGTCCATCGTCAGCAAAGAAGTTATTTTTATTTTTCGACTTATTCAAGCCAAGTTGCTTTTCTAATTTCTTTATGACTTTATCCTCATCTTCATTAGCTTTTAAAAACATTTGCCTCCTTTGCTCATCCATTTGAGACTTCAACTTTTGAGTTTCGTTGATTTCTTTATTCCTTTCCTTATTAAGAATCTCATGTAACATTGGCTTGTGCTTTTTTTTCTGAAATGAAATATGTACTAACTTTTATGAAGCGAAGACCTTTAAAAAATCCTATTGTGTTTAATATAACATGACAAAAATGGATTGATAGAACCTAAAATTATATAGCAAATATTTTAATGTACATATACTTTAATTGATCCATAACTATCTGAATTATACAATAATCAAATGAATTTCCTGTCCAACAGTAGTCGACAATTATATTCAGAACAATGCGAGATCTATTATAAATCGGTAAATATAGGAAGTATCAATAAAATAAAGAAGATATTACATTTATCTTAACTTCAGCTTCAGAAAATTCAGCAGGTCTTTTAACAAATTTACCAGGTGCAAACGTAGGCTCATTTTTCTTCTTCAAATAATGCTCTTTTCTATGTACTTTTTTCAACAGTCTTTTTTCTTTACGAAGAGTTTTACGCGTATTTACTAAAGTACAACGCGGTTTTTGTTTTGATTTTTTCATATTCCAAATTTATGATGAAAACTACACAAAAATAATAATCTTAGTTATTTTATTATTATATTTAAGATTTTAAGGTTATTTTTAGTACAGTCACAAAGTTAGTAAATATAACACATGAATGTGACAGCTTAACTTTTTTTTTTTGATGGGTTATCTGCTGCCGGCTATACGACCTTTAAGTCGTCTACACGGTCTTTGGGGCGAGCCGTAGACTCGGGGGAGGACTCTTTAATTGAATTGTTTGAAGCTAGTTCCATGGCGGCAGCCTGTAATTTTCCGGTGTTTTTGTTGCAGTTACGGTGTGTTTATGGTACTGAAATTGAAATTGAGGTTTTTACCTTTTCAATAAGTAGTTAAGAAAATTGTTTTATGATATTGAAGAATTTTTTATTTTAATATAAATGGACAAGGATTAAATAGAAGTATATATTATATTGTATTTACATATGTAAGTGTTGAGGCTGCTGCACTTAGTACTTACGTAAGAAGTGATGGCGGGAGATGATCTGCGTTGCGTGATTCCGGTAGGTACTCTTGTCGCGGGTTCGCTATAGAACAAGTCTCGCGGCGTGGTATCTGCGGAATCATCGTTTCCCGTTATCAGTAACATTGCGATTGTGCATATATAAATAAATAATCATTTAATTACGTTATTTTAAATATATGCAATTAGTTTACATAATAATGCTGACAAATAATTATTAATCTGTTTAACCTTGTTAATGGTATAGACCAAAGACAATATTGTAAACTGAATTTAGCAGTCAATGAAACCAGAAATAAAATTCCCCGAGCGGACTATCCGTGATGTGGAGTGATTTGTTTTTTACTTATAATATTTAAAAATTTAAAGTATCACAATTTTGTTAAAAGGGCTGAGACTTTCTGTTTATTACGAATAATTCTATGACTAGGCATGATGGTGGAAGGTTCTGCATTTACACGAAACGATGTGTTCCAAATGGCAATACGTGTGGCATTTGTATCGGCTGTAACATATTTCTCTATAAAGTGGTTAGTAAATCAAATAGATCCCACTTCTAAAAGTAGGAAGAAAGCTGAAGAAAGAGCGCGGGAACAGTTACGCAAGTATGTATTGATTTTTATCTTTTCATACTAATCACCTTAAAAAAAACATACATTCTTATGCAATGTGTAATAATCTTCAATGCTTTCAAGATAATAATTTACTTATTTTTCTAAGTACTCTAGAAGTGGCAAAAATTCATTCTTATCGGTGTATATATTCTAACCTCTTTCTGATAGTTTCAGTGGTGACTTATTATTTCAGTCTTATTTCTTTTGCCAAATTCTTGTCTCGGCTATATTTAGAAACACGAGCTAAATATTAAAAATAATTTCTATGTTTTTACGGAACTTACGGAACGAAAAGAATAATCACTGTCCATAAGTTTTCATTCTATACTTATTTTAATTTTGTTTAAGTATAATAAAAATAATACTATATTATCATCAAAACTATATTCCAAATTTCTATTTAACTAAACAAACAAAACTTCTCATTAGCTGTATTATTTTGGTATAGATAGTGTATATAAACTTTAGAATACATTGTGGATGTGTTAAGGATCTCTTGCAGAGCTGGCCTTGGCAGCAAGCATACACTGGTATTTGACAAATTGACTGACCATGAGATGATTATTGCTTCACAATTGGTGGTGCCAGATGAAATTACTGTGAGTATACTAATTATATTTGATCATAGAGCAGGCTATTAAAAAGTAATACTAGCATGTACAAGTTCTGTAGACTCTCCTTATAAGGATATCCAAACAACTAGCCATGAGAGTAAGCCATATCATTATATACAGGGAATAAATACATTGTTCTTATGGTACACACACATTGGTGTCAATATCATCAATATAGAGGAATTATCAATATAAAGAGAGTACTGTATACATAATTAGTCTGTAACAAGGCTATAACACCTTAGTTTTATATAGCACAGATGCAGGAAAAACTTAGTTAGATCCTGTTTTAGGACTGGCTAGATAAAAATAGATTCTACCACCAATTTATAAAGACCTGTTTATCCAATATTTAATCATATTGGTCATTCATGAATATTCTAGTTTTTAATAGACTTCATCAATTTCACTTTAAAATTATTACTTTACTTACTACATTATTACTTTACTTTTACATATTTACAAGTCTCTTGGTCAATTATAGGTGAACTGGAAAGATATTGCAGGTCTTGACAACCTGATTAGAGAACTGCGTGAGACTGTTATCCTACCCATTCAAAAAAGAGAGCTGTTTGCAGACAGCCGTCTCACTCAGCCACCTAAAGGTGTTCTGTTGCATGGACCACCAGGTAAATCATCTCAAATTGTAAAATTAAAGCGAGAATTAGTTATAATTTAATATACAATACTTGTTTGAATTTCTGTCCAATATAAATAATTTGTTATTTAATTATTGTTATTATATTTTGTTTATAATCAAGTCTATTTTATTTATTAACAAATAAATAACAATAATATAGTAATCTATAAAAACAAGCAGATATTCATTTCTATATTATAGAGAATTCTCCTTAAATTCTCCTCAAATGCAGAAGTCTGTATTTTTATTGTTTTCAGAAATGTTACATAAAATAGTGACTAGTAATTACATAAAATTAATTTCATCTAACTCTTTTGATGCACAATTAATTGTATTGATATTTGCTTTTTTTATGAAAATAGGGATAAAAACAAGCATAAGTCACTTAGAATAAGCGGTCCTCTGTAATCCAGCGCATGGACACTCCCAGCCCGAACAGTGCCGCGTGTGCGTCGCCAGATTTATAACTTATTATTCCTGAAGCAATGAGACATCTTAGTTAATTTAACTATTTTCAGAGTTTATTTAATGCTTGGCATAGGCTTCTCTGTCTCCTATAATTCAACTCCTTGATCTTCATCCTCTGTCTCATTGACACCAACTTTTCTTACCTGTTACTGAAGCTGTTGTAAGCAGATTATTTTT
Organism: Delias oraia; assembly: GCA_018230265.1. NCBI lineage: Eukaryota > Metazoa > Arthropoda > Insecta > Lepidoptera > Pieridae > Delias > Delias oraia. Next base: position 5,039 of record DWCF01006543.1, on the reverse strand, counting down.
TTTAAATAAATAAAAAAATTAAAAATATATATGAAAGGCAATGTAGCTATCCCTATAAGGCTTGCAGGTCTAAGGGTATTCATGGGCAGAGAACTGCTTATCCTGGGTGAGCCTCCTGCTCTTTTGCCTCTTTATGTGCATTAAAAAGACAAGCTAAATCAACCGAAGACGAGAGAAGTTACACGTAAGGCTGAGTAATGTTTTCATTTCAATGAATGCTGTTTTCAGGATGTGGAAAGACCCTAATTGCTAAGGCGACAGCAAAGGAAGCCAACATGAGCTTCATCAATTTGGACGTATCCATGTTGACTGACAAGTGGTATGGAGAGACGCAAAAGTTGGCGGCCGCTGTCTTCAGCCTTGCTGTTAAATTGCAGCCGTGTATTGTGTTTATAGGTAAGTTGTTTGTTTTTTATAGTATAGCAGACAATGGAGTAGGTGGGTCTCACTGATTATTCTGTGAGCCCGTGGTATCAGTTCGGACGAGCCGGCCCAATTAGTATTCTTTTTTGAAATTACAATTTATTTAAAGACTCAAGAGTTCAATGAAACAATTCCAATTTCCAGATGAAATCGAGTCATTCCTTCGCACGCGCAACTCTCACGACCACGAGGCGACCGCCATGATGAAGACACAGTTCATGTCTCTGTGGGACGGTCTCATCACGGATCCTTCTTGCACTGTCATTATTATGGGTAAGTTAAGTGGTATTTGTCTCAATAATCTATATATTTTATTTTTTTGAAAGATTTTTAAAATTAGATTCTGTGGTGCTGGATATTGGCTCATTTGAGCAGTTTTGTCTTGTGCGTGCCGCAAGTAATATGAAAGAAATGTTGCACACACAGTTTATATGAAATAAAACACTGAAAGCAAGTTTTTAAAAGTAATAGTATTAAATGTGACTCTTATGTTTCGTCAAAACGCCTTATTTCCAAGGCGTGACACACAAAATCATTAATACTATGGTATGCTTTATCACACAAACGTCCCTTAGCAGTTTTTTTTAAATTTATTAACAGAAATATTTTGAACGTTTTCTGGGATCCTATTGTAAAAGCGTATCGCACTACCTCTAAAAGCATTACTTACTTTACTGAGTCTGATCACTGGTAAAACCAGTCTATGCTTATTTCGTATAATGGAATATATATGTGCAGGCGCAACAAACAGACCGCAAGATCTGGATAAGGCGATCCAGCGACGTATGCCGGCAACCTTCCACGTTCCAATGCCAAATGAGTTCCAAAGGGAGAGGATCCTTCAGTTGATCCTACACAAGGAGCCCGTCGCATCAGATGTGAGTTGTTTTTAATAACCAGCAGACAATGTTCTGGGTCTGATTTTGTGACTTTTTTAATTGTATTATAGCCATATGTTTTTATATTTTAACCAACAAATATAACAAAATTAAATTGTGTATCTTTTTTTCTTCTATAGTGGACAACGGAGCAGGTGGGTCTCCTATATCCTATATAAGAGCACACCGCCACCCATGAACAACCGCACCACATTCCGCGCATTGAAATGAGAAATTCTTCTGAGTGAAATAATATTACTTACAGATTGATTATAAGAAGCTAGCAACCACTTCTGAGGGTTTCTCGGGGTCTGATCTGCATGAGGTTTGCCGTCAGGCGGCTGTCTACCGCGTCAGGGACTATGCGAGAGAAGAACTGGCCAGAGAAATGGAGGTTGGTATCAAATAGAATGATTATTTAATTAATTACTTTATTTAATATTTGACCATGGGTTATCCGTATAAAAATGTTCTGGTTACAATTACTGTATTAGTTTTTGAAAAGTCATATTTATATTTTCATTTTTTCCCTCAGAAAGGGTAATTTATCATTAATAAATTTCTCAAAACATGTCGAGAAGGGTTATAATAACTCTGAGGAGACCAAATTAATTATTAATTTTATTCTGACCGGGGACCGAAATTGGTACCCAATGACTTTACGATTAACAAGATCTTTTCAATATTATGTTTCAGCCAAGCAATTCCAACAGCACAGAGTCTGATGACGAGTATACGGACGCCATGAGACCAATCACCATGGAGGACCTGCGTCTCTCACTCGCGAAGCTGAAGGAGTCCAAGATACAGTGCGGCTCGCTCATGCCCAACATAAGGATAGAGCTTGACTAAGTTGTCCAGGGATCACAGGGTCTTCTGGGTTGAATAAGGGTTCTAGATGGTTTGACTGTCTTTAGAGAAAATTGTGCTCTGTTCCTGTTTTGAGTTCTTCTTGGAAGGATTTACTATTTATTGTTAAATGGATTTACTATTAACCAGAGGAATATTCACATGTTATTAATTCAGATTTTATTATACGTGTTTTCCAACCTATGTTCCGCGGACCTCCGGGAGTCCGCGGTGTCATCTTCGGACTATACATAAATGTTAATAGCTAAAATAAATACATAATCAGATTTTTTTGCTGTTATTTTAAGAATTCCGTGAAAACTGTCCATGAATTCAAAGGAATCTGTGGCTGAAATAGGTTGGGGATCGCTGTATTATAACATAAACTTTTTAAAATTTGATTTTGGTATGTATTTAAAGTGTTCTGCGACACTAAAAAGCCGGCAAAGCATTCGTGACCCTGCATGGTTTTCGGGTGTCCATGGGCGGAGGAAAGCTTATCCCATGTGAGGCTCCTGCTCGTTTACCACCGTTGTCATTAATAAAGTGAAATTGTTCTTCGAATTTGAAGACAAATGAATTGTTCTAATATATAGGCTAGGTAAAGAAAAAGCCACCATTTTTTAAATTGGCAGTGATTATTTAGTTATATTAGTGGTATAACCTAATGGCAATAAATCTAATTCGGGAAGCCTGCAAATGAATGATTATAAATTTTAATATAGTTTGGCATATTTCTGAAAAGCTTTGTAGACATGGTTTGTTGTTTAAAGTTTTAAGCTCTTCTAGATAAGTAATTTGAATTTAGTGGGCTGTAAATTTTTCTCGGGTGAATATTTAATAAAAAAGCATTCCCGTGTAGTGTCGTTCGTTAATCGCGTGAACCTTGAAAGGGGGAGGGGGGTAGTGGTTGAGAAATTAGGAAATATTGAAGGGGGAGGGAACCTAGTATGATATCACGTGTTTTTTTCGTCAAACGCCGTTTCACCATGGGTGAACCATGCTAAAGCATATGCTACGTACAAATTTGGCAGTTTGCTCCGAATTGATACGATGGACTCAAAGAGAACTCAGCATGAAGCGGTATTTATACTGTGTTAAAGCGGCTTAAAAAGCCGGTAACACAGCAAGCGAGGACTTTAGCGCTGTTGTCCATGAGCGGCGGTGTTCTCATACCATATAGGAGGCCTAACTTCTCGGTTGTCCACTATACCATAAATAATATCACAAAAAGAGAGTAGGGGTTAAGAACTCTAAATAAAATATCACGTGATTTGGGACACTGCCTTTGATGGTTACTATATCTGGCTATGGGAGATCGCCGCTCTCTGGTAGAGATTTAATGTCGGTCTATGATTATAAGAGTATACCAACAGGGCTGTAGAGCTGAGCTCAGCAGTTCTGCCACTGAAAACCATAGAATATGTAGCACTTTGAGATGAGGCACCTTAATCTTTATAGTTACAGAGATATTCTGTGTTGTTTTTTCAGTTTCCTACTACATCACAGATTTATAGACCCTTTAAAATATTAACTATGGTTAGTTTGATCTGTAACTGTAATTATTATGTTCTCATCTCGATCATAGACTGTATTATAGCAATACTTTTTACTTTTATGCACATTGGACAAACAACACGCTTTTTTTAAATTAACTAATCAATAATGTCGTAATGACAGTTGTCAATTGACTTAAAATTATCGTTGAAATGCTATCGGTGTTGTGTCGTCTTTTTTGTCTATGGCAGTGTTTCCCAACCTGTGTTCCGCGGACCGTCGAGGACCTTTTTTGCAAGGGGTCCGCGGTGTCATCTCTGAACCATACGTAAATACTTATAGCAATAATAAAAACCTAAACTGATTTTTTTGCTGTTTATTTTATTAAGGGGTTCTTGAATGCCTAGGGGTCCGGGGCTGTAATAGATTGGGGATTGCTGGTCTATGGCAATCCGTCAAGTTTGTTTGGTTTTTAAGAAACGCCTGCAAATTAAGATGTTGAAGGTATGCCGGATTGCTTTGTGATACGCCACTGTGTTGTAGGTTTTATTGTCCGTATACACAAAAATAATTGTTTTTTTTAATTTGTGTGAGAATTTTCCTTTAAGATTCATTATGTCGGCTAATTTTTTTATTTATATCTTCCTGACTCATCATTTTGCTTGTAAATTATAAATACTGTGTACAGTTGCTAATATTTATAATTTCTCATTATTTTGTATAACTTGTTCTTGTAATAAGATCTTTTGGTCTGCGTGAAAGGCTGCGTTCAAATATTACGTAACACAAATTTTCTAACATTTTTCTGTATCTTTCTATTTCCTCTTTCACGTAAATTTAACGTTAAACCCAAGTGAGTATTTCTATCTAAAAGTTACAATAAACTTTACAATATCTTAATATTATTTGCGCTAATCATACTAAAATAATAATGATTTCAAATCATTGAAACTCGGAACATTCGTACTGTTTTCGTGAAATGTTACCTGTATTTTGTTGAGTGAGTGGAGATATCGGAGGCCCTTAATAATGCTGCTGCAGTGGCGCTAAAAGCTGGCAACACAACCAATGTGCGGACTCTCACGCGGTTGTTCATGGGCGGCGGTATTCTCTTACCATATAGGAGACCCACCTGCTCCGTTGTCAGCTATACCAAAACAAAACCCAACCCTGTAACGCGTCATAATGTTTTACGATTTTCTCTTACACCAAATTGTTACGTAATAGTTTACGCTCCCAAAGTTAAATTTAGATTTGTCTGAAAATTATCATGTTTTTATCAGTTGATATTTTATTTAAATGACTTCAAGGAACGAAAATGCAATATTTTTAATTCCTTACGTTTGACTCTGTGTATTTTGACGTGCGGCCTTAAGTTAAATTAGAGAGGTT
>DWCF01006542.1:0-12216 GCA_018230265.1 Delias oraia | reverse complement strand
CGTTATCCGCTATATCATAAAAAATATCAACTACGATATTGATTAAATCAGGAACTTTTGAAAGAATAGCATTCCATTCATTTAAATATTGAATTTTTCTTGAAGCAGGAGACCCACCTGCTCCGTTGTCCGCTATGCTATAAAAAAATATCTGCAGTCGATGATCGAGTTTTATGTTTAGTTTTGACAAGGTAGCTTATTCATTTATTTACTTGTTTGACAAACTATTATCAAAACAGAATGTTACTACAATCTATAGATTTTTATTACAGGATAGTCCTATATTAGGAAATTTCTTTCAAAAACAGGAAGATAGTCAGATTATTTAGCTTATCAAATTGTCTTTGTGCCGATTATGGATCAAAACTATGACTATACACGCTATCTCTGTGTAACTTTACTATGTAACTCTGTGTAACTTGACGAATTTAAATAGGTATTAGAAATAAAATCACTTTAAATGATATTAAACTTTAAATTTTATAAGAAACTACAAACAAAATATTACCGTGGAAGAGCCATGTTGAAGCATATGCTGACAAATTTATTGGGACGTCTCGTTCCAAAGTGATACCACGGGCTCACAGAATACTCAGCGTGAAATGGTTAATGTACTGCGCGGACTAAGGCGTGGTTGTTAATGAGCGGCGGTGTTCTCTTACCATATAGGAGACCCGCCTGCTCCGTTGTCTGCTATGGAATTAAAAAACTAAAAACAACGCGTTAGATAAACAGGTAGAGACAATTCATCATTATTATAAGGATATCAGCGTGTTTTCAGCCCGTTTTCAATACGTATTCATGACACGAAGTTTGCACGTGGAGGCTTAGGTGACTCTAATGTTTACCTGAAGATAAAAGAAATTCTCTGAAATTAAAATTAGTGAGTTAAATTTTATATACAAATTGAAATTAACATTTTTAACTTTAAGTGACTATTCAGACTGTTTAATCAATTATTCATTCGACTTAAATGTTCCTAATTGCTCCGAGTTCAAATTCTTTACGTAAATACGTAAGTTATTAAGTTAGAATAATTATTTAGGTCGTATTAAATGATGCTATCGAAAAATTAAGACGTTCGTTTAATTGATAGCTTTGGAAATAACCATTTATGAAAAAGAATTGAATGAGTTAAAATTAAAAACATTCCGAAGTAGGCTAGAAAAGTACGCTGAACTTATAAATTTAAAATAAATTTGAAAGGTTTTTTAGAGTATATATTAAATACTTTATACAACTTAGATAAATAACGTAAATAACTATTTTAATAACTGAACATGATATATAATATATATTGTTAGCAACCATCTGGAAGACAACGGCACCGTTCCCCTCCGCCGCTGCGCCTTCCCCTGTCTTTAATGGTTTTTTTAAATGACTAACGCTTCAGTTGACATAAAGGCTTCTCGTGGACATCTTTAATGGTGCTCGCGTGTCAGTATCTGCGTTGCCCCTTTCTCTTGGCTTGCAGCCCTCACGCCGGATGCTCTGCTCCTAATAATGCCTCCTGACGTTAGTTGTAAAATACGCCCTTATTACTAGCGTAGTGCTAATATTTTGTATACCAGTTTAACTAAAGTGTATAATAATTTTCGAAGTAAGAATAACTGTTTATAATTAAATTAGGCTACGCCAACTATGCAATAATATAAAACGATTACTATATATTATATTATATTAAGAATACATCTGAAAAAAACTTCTTTGGAGGCTTTTAATATTTTTATCTTGAAGAAAATATAAGTTTTCAAAAGAAAATTGTATTCCCCAGTAGCAAACGTTCGCATGACCTAATTGAAATAAAAAGGGACCCAATTCCGTGGCGGGCGCAGTTAGCAAATGCTAAGCATAGTGGATACTTTAGTATAGTTTTTAACGAACGTCGAGATGATTTTGAATTAATTGTACTTATTATTTTATTTATGAAAAATCATTAAATCTTTAGTATTAAAACTTTAAGCTTTAATTAATATTAAGGGTTAATATAGTATTATTTATTTCATCAATAAACAAAAACGTTTACTGCGTGTTGGAAAGGTGAATTAATAATCTAGAATATTCTTGCCTATTTAAAAATATCTAATCTGTAATAGAAAGTTCGTAATTTTGTTCTTTCTTTTGAATTATAATTATCTCAAACAAATGCTGAAATATTGGGGCGCCTCGTCCGAAGTGAGACCACGGGCTCACAGAATACTAAGCGTGAAACGGTACTTGCACTGTGTTTCGCAGAGTGAGTGAGGATATCGGAGGCCCTTGAAAGTGCGGCGTATAAAGCCGGCAACATAACCAATGCGTGGACCTTGAAGCGGTTGTTTATGGGCGGCGGTGTTCTCTTACCACATAAGAGACCCACCTGCTCCGTTGTTTCGAATAAATTTAAAAGTACGATACAAAATATTCTATACCTAAAATACGTTTCAAAATTTTTATTTTTTAGGAATAACACGGTAGCAGTGTTTATTTAGGCCTAACACAATTTTCAATAGCGAGTGATATTCAGGAAAATGAACAGAATAACGAACTCTTAATTTCAGATTAGATCTCATAAATTGCTAAGAATGTTCTAGTTATTGATAAAGAGGCTATAAAATAACTAATTAATTGTTTACTTCAATAATATCATTCTGCCGTTGTGTTATGTACCTATAATATAATTTACATCTATTATAAAAGTATAATAAAATATTTTATTTTTAGCATGTAACGATTAGAGTATAAAATAGTAAAGGATAAAAAACAGTGAATGCAAGAATTAAATATTTGGCTGACTTTTCCGAAGTGATACCAGGGGTTCACAGAATACCCACTGTCAGATGGTAGTTGTACTTGAAACTGTATTTCGCTGAATGAGTGAGGATATCAGAGGCCCTTCAAAATGCCGCTTAAGGTGTTAAAAGCCGGCAACACAATGCGCGTACTGTGGCGCGGTTGTCCTTGGGCAGCGATGTTCTCTTCTTATAGCAGTCCAACCTGCTCCGTTGTACGCTAAAACATAAAAAATGTTTAATGCTTACTTATGTTTTCCCTTTGAGCGTATAACATTACAAAGGCCTATTGTTTGTTCGCATTGCATCTATATGCGCTGTTAGCTTTGTACTACCAAGTGTGATTTAATGTTTCACAAATGTTTGGAAAAAATATCGCTAATAATTCCATAATTTAAAAACAAATAGAAAAGGCATTCTACTGTAAAATAAGGGCCAAGTGGTTCCCCACTGGTATTAACAAGACTTAATATGTTGGATAAAGTGTGTAAGCCAAACAGTTTTTGTTTTGTTAAAATTATATATAACAATGACATTTGGTCAAATAATAAGATGACGTGTTGTTATATAACAATCGTAAATAATTATTCCTTCAAGTAAGATCGATAAATTTGTAGCTTATTCGTTACAGAGGATTGTTTAAATCTTTAAAATTACATATCTTGTATCCATCTTGTCTTATTATTTTATAATACATTTCCATAGATAAGCCTTGTAAATAAAACCGGAGTTTATGTGGAGAGACAAAAAGCTTTAATCTTTTAGTTATTAAAAAAGTTACAATCGAAGCGCGTAGTTGGCCTTTTTTTATTAGTTGAAGCTGTTTTTTTTTAATTCCGCTGCTTTTTAGTCGTTACGTGATGATCTTCAATTTTGTTATTTTACGAATATTATTTCGTTTAATTATTTTAACAATTATGTGAGAAACAGACTAACAAATCAGTAAACTTATGGACATTGGATGTTTTATTATAGTATGGCGGACAACGGAGTAGGTGTGTCTCCTAAATGGTAAGAGAACACCGCCACTCATGGACAACCGCGCCTTAGTTCGCGTTTTTAGTTGTTTTTACTTTGAAGGTTCCTTTTTTTATCCATTAGAAATGCACATTTTTTCCAAACTATATGACTTTTTACACCTATAAAAAGTTTAATGAATGTTTTTATATAGATAAATATTAACAAAATTGAAAGCTAAGGCAGAACTTAAGAAGTTCATATTATTTGTAAACGTTAAATACACATTTACAAAATAAGAAAGCCGCGACACGATAGAAGACGGCTTTTCATGTAGATGTAGTATTAAAAAATTCTCACTTGCGCAGAATCAAAGTTTAAAAACTCCCGCTTAAATAACAAAAAATGAAGTATTTCTACTGTCAAAGGTACAAAGTGAAAATTTTTACAGAAAAACTTCGGCAAGTTCGCAGTTATTACAGGGCACCGGCTGCTATATCGCTTTGTGGAGAAATTCTTGTTTGAACGACGTCACATGTCCCAGAAAACCACATGTGCATAATGTATTAAGTACTTGCACTATTAAAATAGGCAAACTAGATACTTACAACAGCTGTCTTATATGTCAAGTATTATTTGTTCTTAACTATCCGAAAACTGAGTTAAAATATGAAATTATCAAATCTATTATTTGTATTAATTAATAAAATATTAATAAATAAATAAAATATGTAAAAGTTAAGGCAGATTCAATACACAGAACACAACTTGTTTAAAAATTAATATTTTATCGAAAAACTGCAGAAAATGTTAAATTATAATTATCAAAGTTAAATTACTCTTGCCATAATTTACGCAATCATTACATTCAAACAATATGAATATGAAAATGCAAAACTCCAGTTGAAAATATCTTATACAACACATTATTTTGATTGAAATCGTAAAATATTACGAGCTGCGCAGTGCCGTAATGGGTTATAATTAATGTGGAATTATTTCACTTAATAACTGCGCAGCCGAGAAAATTGCACAACGGTGTTACCTTGCATTTAACGTAAACGTGTCGCCCACTTTATAATATGAATTATGGATACTAAATCATCACTTTAGATAGGGCTTTATTCGAAAACTGCTAAAAATATTAACTAATTATGTGATTTCAAAATACAATTATTTTTTTTATTCTTTAGCGGATAACGGAGCAGGTGGGTTATTCTGTACGGCAACGGAACACCGAAGCCCATGAACAACCGCGCCACAGTCCGCACATAGGTTGTGATGCCGGATTTTTGCGCCGCTTAAGCAGCACTTGTAAGGGCCTCTGATATCCTCACTCAGTCTGCGAAACACAGTATAAGTACCATTTAACGCTGAGTATTTTGTGAGCCTGTGGTATCACTTCGAACGAGCCGGCCCAATTTGAGCGTCAGCATGGTTCTCCCACAGGTTATTGCAGCGCAAACTTTTGCAAAACAAAATGTTTGCTTGTTAAAAGATGTTTACTTTTACACAGACAAATATGTTTTTCTTTCCAAGTAATAATCAAATATATGGGATTATCTGAAATAAAAGTATGTATACTTTGTTTCAGTTCGGTAGAGCATCAAAATAGTAACACGTTTGGAATCCACAAATGTTATGACGGTAATAAACCAGGGATCTGGTTTCAATCCTATTTTCCATTTATATGTTATAAAGTAACATATAGCTTAGTTAGTTCATGAGTAACATATAGCTTACATTTTGACTCCATAGTAATACTGATATTGAATTTTTATACCACTATTTATTTTATTGATAAAGACGATTACAATTTCACGATCTCCACGTACAAATTATATTTTTTATCTTAGTAGAAGGGTACGTTTAACAGGTAAAGATGAGTAATATCTTCCAACGAAAGGTGTGTAATCAAACTAATTGGTTATTTGTATATAAATACTTTAAGGAAATAAAATTTGATAAATATAAAATGTAATTTGTCCGTTTTAACATTATTTCACCTGAATATAAAAACTGTATTCTTATCTTGTTTCACGAAAAAGCTGGACTGAAGCGGCTAAGGTTAATTCAGCTTTTTAATCATTAATATTCTTAATTCTGTTACTTAATTAATTATCTTTAATATAAAACTCCCAGACAGAAAGAAAAAGTGATGTAAGTATCTTTTCAGTGACATCGAAGCACCTAAATAAATGAATCAGATTTTTCCATTGTTTATAAAAAAAATTTCATGCATACACGTGATCATAATATGATCACTTTCAATGGATAGTCTTATATAATATGCAAGATAAGACGCAATGGAGTTTAACTATAGAATACTCATACAAATAGATAATAACCATGTTTACATGCATAATCTGCAGACATGGGTGCACTTATTTTTTACTTTATTGCAAATTGGATGCACTTTCACGCTCACCACATAAGTGTAGTAAGATATTCCATTTTAATTCTTAGAGAATTTTCTATATTTTAACGATTTTATTAATTTTTTCTACGATATATTTTTTAATGTACAGTGGACAACGGAGCAGGTGGATCTCCTGTATGGTAAAAGAACACCGCCGTCCATGAACAGCCGTGAAAAAGACCTCGCATTGGTTTTGTTGCCGGCTTTTTACGCAGCTTAAGCGACATTTTTAACGCTTTCCTATATCGTCAGGTGCGACAGTATTAAGACACTCGCCCGGCCACTGTCAAGCTCTTTCAGACACCGAATAAATTATAAATAAAATTATCCCTTATAAATATAAAAATCATTAATAAAACATAAAAAATAACATAAAAAATAAAAACATACTTCATACTTCATTAGAACTATTCCTTCTTTACAATTGAGATCAGCTCCAGCGACTGAAGATTTTCTTTTGCCGGTTAATATCCGTCTCCTCTGCGTAAATTGCTAATCCGAATTGTTTTGTATGCCTTCAGTCGCATTGTTAAGAACGCCGTTTTTATATTTTAAGAAACGTAAAATAAGTTTTAATTTGTACTACGCAAAGTTGATTTATTTGAAGAGAACTGTTAAGATTATTATAATAGTGGTTTGTTACTTAATACCCGGAATTGAATCTCAAAGGATTTCCGGTATACACTAAAACTACAGCGGATTCAAATATAATACTGTTAATAACTTCAGAAGACAGGTCTTCGTGTTATTAACTAAGTTTCCTGTGATGCAGATATGTTCGGTGTAAAGATGATGTAAAGAAAATATTATAACAATCTAAAGTAATTTAATATATTAATATTATCTATGTATCGCCATGAAAAATACACCTTACCAGTATTTTATACAAATAATGTTAATAAGTAGATATAAAATAGATTAACATAGTTTACCCGTGGGAGAGCCATGCTGAAGCATATGCTGACGCACTAATTGGGCCGGCTCGTATGAAGTGATACCACTGGCTCACAGAATACTCAGCGTGAAACGATAATTGCATTGAGTTTCGCAGAGTGAGTGAGGATATCAGAGGCCATTAAAAGCGCCGCTTGAGCGGCGTAAGAAGCCGGCAACACAACAAATGCGAGGACTGTGGCGCGTTGTCATGGGCGGCGGTATTCTCTTACCATATAGGAGATCCACCTTCTCCGTTGTCCGCAATAGAATAATTTTTAAAAAAAAGCACTTTTGAAAAAAAAGATAAGATAGTTTGTTCAATATTTGATTGCTTTTTAGATTATTAATTATAGGATTCATATAAATATTTTCCAAATAAAGTATTTATTTTAGAGCCAGTTTGTAAAACATGCACGGAAACCCTTTCAAAGTTCTCAATCGAGCGCTATGCCTGTTAGAATAGAATAGAGACTAAATTAAAATGAAAATAGTGGCGAACAACTGGCTATATCTTCGGCTATTAATAATGTTTTCGCCACTTTCACAGCGGGGGCCGTTGCGTTCACGAAAAACTACGGCTAATTTACTTTGTGTTACCACGAAAATTGACTAATCGCGTGTATTACTCAAATAGGTTCGGCTGACCTAAAGCGACCGATGTTATCCGATTCCTTAGCTCGATTAGCAATGAAATGGCCACCGAAAGACACTTTTATGGGCCAATTAAGCCTTGCCTATAAAACTTGGTTTTTGTAATCGCTATCATGTTTTTTGATCAACAAAAACATCACAATTTTCAAAAAAATAATCGAAACTCAAATCTTAAAAATTACTATTTTTAAACTATTGAAATAGGAAAAGTAAACCTAAGTCAGATTCGGTCTTCCTCTCCTTAAGCAACCCTCTTAAAAGTGAACTCAAGGTTAGACAATCCTCTTAAAAGTGACATGAAGGTCACTTTTAAGAGGATTGCTTCAAGACAAGGACAGAAGTTAATACCAGTGAAAAGAGCGCAAGAAAGTTACCATAGCTTTAGAACTTTATCGGATGTTTTTTGAAAAATTATTATTCTATGGATTCTTTTATTTTTTATGGAGTATAGGAAAATAAATTATATTCCAATTATTCAGTTTTGAAGAACGGGATAAACTTAATATTATATGATAAGGATTGCCCTCAGTGATGGTGTTTCTTATATGTTTTGCTTAATCCTAAATAATTGATTCACAAAGCATTGTGATATGAACATATCGTTGTATAGTGGGAATTTCGAATACTCGATTAATGAATTATCACTTTAATATATGGATGTCCACGCTCTACGTAGGCTTTCGAAATTAACATTCTTAATGCAAGGCCACAAGTTACTCATTTCATTGAATCATTTATCAGGTACACACATATATTTATCTGTGTATTTAAGAACCACAACCGAACCGCGGATTGTGGCGCATTGTTCATGTACAGCGGTGATCTTTTACCATACAGGAGACCCGACTGCTTCGTTAGTCGCCATACCATAGAAAAAAAGGCCCAGAAATACTTTAACTTAATCTTAAATTAAATTACTCTATACTATAAATTATCAATAGTTCCAATTATTCAAAATTATGACATGCAGTAGCGATTCAATCTAACTAAAAGTATGTGTTAAATAATCATATGTATCTGCGTCGCAGCAACTCTATTTTCTATATCCATTCCTCGATTAAAAATTGAGTTGCAAAAGGCATAGTTCTTCCCAAACGTTAGCTTACACAGTTCAAAAGTCCAGGCCATAATAATTGAATCCAGTAGAGAATCTACTTCAATTCGGGAAAACTGTCTCGCAACAAATGTACAGACTAGGTAAACAGCTTATCAAAATTTAAACCTATTGATATCTACTTCCATTTCCACCACTCATAGCATGAAATGAGTTGAAAAGTTATAACTATTAATCGAAAAGTTAGTCTAGTCAATTTAATTTTCATACAATTTTCTGCTCCTTACATACATAATAATATGTAACGATGTGTATATGTGTATGATAACTTTTTCAAGACATTAAGCATAAGAATAAATGGCTTAAAATATGCTTATTTTATTGCAATAAACTTGAAAAATAAAACAAAGTAATATTGAATTAAATTTACAATATTTATTTAATACTGTGTTTTTATAAGTTGTTAATAATTTTAAAATAAAGAGTATTTAAGACTACTTTGTGAAATGTTCATCATACGCAGTGTAAGACATTGACATTCCGTTTTCTTATGCTATGGCTAGCTGGACAAACTCTGGCCGTTCCTGAACTAAGCTATTTGTTAACGAATCGTGCCCAAACGTTTGTTGTGTATTTTTGAATCGAACTCTGTTCTCTATTGACGTGTGCTCGATATTTCACCCAGGGTATTCAGTTTTACCTCAGTTTTTTTGTGAGTTTATTAAAATGTTTACGACGTTTTTTGAATTGTCTAGTTTAGTTACACCCATGTGTATTATTTGTATATATTTTATCGGTTTTACAAATTTCACTTAATATTCAAAGTAAAGACCTATATCAATGTAAAGAGAAAGAAAAGAAAGAAAAGAGAAGAAAAGAATATAGATTTAACAAGTTTTGATGATATTTTTGAACCTTTATATGTCAAAAAAAGTATAAACTACTTTAACTTAAATGTTAGGTTTAAGTAATATATTTCGCTCACAGACAATGGGAGCGATATTTAACATACAATAACCATCCAACCGCAAGCCAACAAACAATCGACATGATTTGTGTGAAGGTCTAGACGGCAAAACCATAATTTTGTTATAATTAATTAGTAAAATATAATGACAATTAAATAGCAATAAATACAATTATATAAAATACATATTTAGCGAAAAAAGGATAAATCCACTTAGCCTTAGGAAATTTACTATATTTTTAAAATTTTTCATTTTGAAACATGAAGTTCTCTTTATATCAAATTGTTACACATATATGTGTTACGCGATTTTATAAAAATATAAATCAATTAAAAATTCTCATTATTTAAAGGTTGAAAAAGTCAGTCATTACTAAAAACAATTTGTAAAATATTTTAGCATTGATTTTCCTATTTTATTATATCTTTTTTATTTTATTCTTTGTAGAGCTTTTTTAGTCTGTATTTTTAGATAAAACTGCACTGAAATTTATTAAGTTTTCCTTATTTATATATTTGTGACAAAAGTGAATTCATAATGCATTGAAAAGGAACAGGATTATAAGTCTCAGTAATTAAAAATGTCAGCTAAATAACTCGCCGCTGAAAATTACATATCACGGTATATTTGTCTGGACTGTAGCCACGCTTGTGACGGGTTGAGCGCCGCAAATTGAATTGTAGGGGGTCGATATGACCACCCACTATGTTGCCGACAGCCCACTCTCATTTCTCACTAATTTGTACCGAATAATGTCAGAAACTCGGCGTAGTATCTATCTACACAGGTAATTACTAACATTGGTTGCTTGGAAAACTTTGATTTCTATATTAAATTGGGGATTTTCAGCTCAATTCAAAGTTCACGTTAGGTACAGTACTTTATAAATAATGTTAAAATATGAAAGTCTGATATGCGCATATAACACTATTTTTTTTACTTGCGGACCAATCTACCCATCTTGCGTTTGTAAGACCGCTTTAAATGATGTATTTAATTTTACGGTAAAGAGTCTTACAATGTTCATTTTACGATTAAAATAAATCTAGGCTTATAAAATCCTTGTCTTTTAATCCGCACTGGATTAATACGTAGGCGCAAGTCCTGTTACATAAATAATTATAATCTAAGCTAATAAAAAGTGTATGAAATATTTTGTATTTTCTTATTTCATATATGATATTAATACACTTAAATATGTGTTTATATATTTATATTTATAAAGAGATCTATATTGTATTTACTATACTCCTTCACTGTAGTAACGGAGCTGTTTTAATTAAACAAAGATAATTTGTTCTATATACTTCCTTTATCCGTTCAAGCTTTTTATTTAAATATTAATGATTTTTTTTTATTCTATAGTGGACAACGCAGCAGGTGGCTGTCCATGGCAAGAGAACACTGCTGCCATGAACAACCGCGACACACTCCGCGCATTGGTTGTATTTCCGGCTTTTTACGCCGCTTAAGCGGCACTTTTAAGGGCCTCCGATATACTCACTGCGAAACATAGTACAACTACCGTTTCACACTGAGCCCTTTCTGTTAGCCCGTGGTATCACTTTGGACGATCCAGCCCAATTAGTACGTCAGCATATGCTTCGGCATGGCTCTCCTATAAAATAATATATCTTTACGACTGATTTTTAATAAGTCACGTTACATTAGTCATGATAATTTACCACGTAAATAATGCATTGATGCCGCTTGTCAATACGGGGGATTGATTAATTACAATCGAGCTAGTCATGTCTGATTGCAACAAACAGTCGCCACTAATGGACAAATCGCTTATTCCTATTGCAGCCAGAAACACGGATGCCTCATTGTCCTCGCATCTGTTATCTGCTTAAAGCACGTGAACCTACGCCTAATTCGATTCCTTTTAACAGCTATTATCGTCAGTTTACCATGCACTTACGGCTTAGTAGGCACTAGAACATTAATCACGCACATAATGGTGCTCTTAACACTAGCTGCTCTGTTAGCACCTGTATGTTGAGCTGCAGGTCTTTGTTTCAAAACCCATAGTCTATAAAAGTTGGCAATGTAAATATGTGTTGGTGTATCCCATTCCGCATTGATTATTAATTTAAGATATAAATTGAATAATACAGCGGATAAAATCCAATTAGAAAGATAATTAATCTCTATTGGAATTTAACTGAAAGCAAGAGGCACAAAACAGGACGTAACTAATCATATTATGAATTTCAACTAAACTATACATTTAGGTGAAATGGGGGAAAAGCCTTTTATAATTCTAAAAACAGATGTAATAAATGATAAAATAAATTTATGTTTTATAATTAATATTACATGTAAACGTTATTTAAAAAACTAGGTTAGGTTACGTTAGAAAAAAAGCCACGGATTAACATGGAAATGGCCAAAAGTTTTCCCAATTATCCTCTTTTCATATAAACAGCTTGAAGAAATGAACGTGTAATGGATTTG
>DWCF01006541.1:0-12216 GCA_018230265.1 Delias oraia | reverse complement strand
ATCTTGCATTAATTTTTCACCTAAAATCAGACACATAACATTAATTAAACAAATAAGCTTCGAACTCCATAATTTTTTATATATATATGTGTGACCTTTCATAAGGTCGTAGTTTAAAAAACGAAATCGGCAAAAAAAATTGCTTATAAGGAATCTTCCCATGACTTAAAATTTGAATCGCTTCTTACTACAATAATTACAAAAAAATTATACTAATATTTATCAAAATTAAATTAACTAAGTAGTTAGTAGTAAGCCATAATTATTTTTTTTAGTGATAGTGAAGTAACACCAAAGCATGAAGTGTATTTTTTATTAAAATACCTTCATCAATAACAAGTGAAGCAGCTCCTAGATCTCCATTGCACAGTTTTTCAAAATCATTGGCTTCATGTATAAGACCATCGACTCTATTCGCTGTTTCACCAACTTCCGTCATATCGCACGCTGCCTTTAAATGTGTGTCTAAAGTGGCCTGAAAAAATAAACACATATACAACCTCTAACTACAAGGTGCACTGCTGAATGTATATGGTCTGTTTGAATGTTAGCTGTCAAAATGTTAACGCGTGCATTAAAAAAAAATAAAAGCTATCACTTTATTTACGTTTGACGTTTTTAGTTTAATCTTAGAATTATTAAAATAGCTTTGTTAATGTTTCATTAACATTAAATAAATGAGAAATATATTTCAATTTGAAAATGACCTTAAATATTGTGTGCAATTTTCGAAAATGCAGAAGATCACTATCGAGTCAAGCTTGGGTAACGACTTGTTCTCATGCTTTTTGCGTTGAACATGGAAAAAGCGAATTTAAGCATAATTCTGAAAATTCAATGACTTGTCCTGCGTGTGGGAATGAATTACGAGATAAATTTGACGTGATTCAGGCTGATCTTCATCCAAGTGAGACATTTAAGTCAATAGTATTAGCAGGATTAAAACCCGATACTATAATGGATGTCGCTATGCGTGCAATGTCATTTTGGTCTTATCAAATTGAACAAGAGACGCTGTATCAGGAGACTTTAGCAAAGCATTCCAAGGAAAAGCTTCAATGTTCAGAGGAAGTGAGTAATATAAATATGAAAAAACTTCAAGCTGAATTAGAGAGCTGTAAGCGTAAATTCACATCTATGCAAACTGAATTCATCAAAAAGAAAAAGCAAGCCGAAGAATTAAACGCGAAATTGGAAGAAAAGACACGAAAACTTCAAAAGTTATCATTTGAACTCGACTCGTATAAGCGAAAGGATATTCGAATCAATAATTTCCAAGAAAGCAACGATGGTAGTAAACGTGACGTATGTATGGACATATCAGAATTAGTGGTCAACAGAATGCCATCCGAGTCGTTTATTTTTAAACCTACGAAAGAACTCGAAGAACCGCGTGGATTGTGTTCCCCTAAAACGCCAATATTTGATTTCCGTCATAGAAATAGGCAGCGCCATGACGTAAATAAAAGTTTTCAGTTTAGACCGAGATAATGATATTGAAAATGATAGAATTAGATACCTGCATGTGTTTAAAGTTTAATAAAAATGTTCGAAATTTGAGCCAGTGGTTTAATTTCATGGAATGTTTTTTCCAAAAATTGTCGAATTGTTTTTCAGTCTCTTCCAGTTGTACAAGTAGTCTGGAAAAAGAGATAAAAACTGGTTATAGAAAACCTAATAATAATTTAATTTAATATATAATATATATATTTATGTAATATATAATATAATATATTTAATATAAAATAATTTAATTTTTGTTAATAGAACGACAAAATACAATATTTTGTCAATAGAATTTTAAGATTGGGTATAAATTAAATATTACTTACACATTTTCTGTGACAGTTATTTGATTTACCTTTAATTGATGGTGAAAGTATCTTAAGCATTTAATAGAAATATAATAAACTCTACCTTTCAACAGCAGCTACATGACTTATAATATTATAATTAAGGTTTGGTTTCCGCATTTGGCCCAACAACTCTTCACCTTGCGCTGTGGCCGACGCCAGTTCGGTTTTTAAAGCATTATATCTGAAACATTGAGAAGTGGGCACTAAAAACATGGTTTAAGCATAATGGAATATTGAAATTGTAAATATTTGTAACGTATTACATACTCAATATATTATAATTTACTCAGATTCAATACTTATTTTATTTTATTTCGAACAAGAATGAAGTTTTTACTGACAATATTACAGAGAACATTATTATAATTAGTAAACTAATATAAAATACTTTTGCTAAGAACCATCCTCATCTTGTAATGTTTAAATAAAACGCATTATTATTTATTCATTGGTTTTGGAGGTATACATACAGACGAAATAAAAACTACAATAACATCTCCAATGTGCCAAGAATTAAAAGTCGGTGTGTAAAACAAAACCCTTTACCAAAAGGAAACGGCAAGTATTTTGTAGAACCGAAATAGACTCACCTAGATTCTTGACAGTCTAATAATTCTTTGGTTTGTGCGGGATCATTTCCCATGTCGCAATCAACTATTTCGTGCATGAACTCGTCCAGTTTTGTTGAGATTTCCTTCATCAACGTTGAAAATTTCTCTAGGGCCTGTAAGTACATTCACATACATAATATTTGCGAGTTACGAAAAGGTTTGATTTTGTAATAGGTATAAATATCAGTTTTTCATATGGCGATCAGATCTATATGAAAATTCCCAGGTATCTACATGAATTCAGAGCGCAAGGGTGTCATCATTAAAATAAATCTTTATTGTATTATAATGATAGTGTTTCATTGGCTATCGTGTATCACAATCCTATTGTTAGACATCTACGTATACCACAAATTATATTCTGTACATAGCTAAAGCGAATTTACACCGAATTCCAATACGCGATATACGATCGCATATCTCGTAACAGAGAATGTAGGCAGAGAGTCCTCAAGTTTCGGACACACGGTCAAGCGAAACCCAGACAGTCTGGAAAGTCTGAATATTACTGGAGCGAGAGGGCAGTCTCCTACTAGATGAACGGGCACAACTCAGGACGCTATGGGAGCTACCCTACACTCATCAATCCAAATGGAGCAAGACAGAAATGTCTGGAAAGAAATAGTGGCCAGGGCAATGCACCTTGGTCACGTCCCCCAGTCATGAAGTTACGAAAAAGAAGAAGCTCGCAACAAAGCTATTTATAGCATCATATATATTTATTTTTATTCTATAGCGGACAACGGCGCAGGTGCGTCTCCTACATGGTAAGGAAAACCGCCGACCGTGATCAACCGCGCCACATGACGCGCATTGGTTGTGTTCCCTGCTTTTTACGCCGCTTTTAAGGGACTCCGATATTCTCACTTTGCGAAACAGTACAAGTACCGTTTCACGCTGATCATTCTGTGAGGACGTGGTATCACTACAGACGAGCTGGCCTAATTAGCGCGCCAGCAGCTTCAGCATAGCTCTCCCACGGGATTTTAGCAGTATTAAATATATAATGTGGAATTGAAACTAAAATAGTGAGACATATTTTTAAATTACTTACTATTCGTTGCTGTATCCACTCAGAGTGTGAATATTGTAATTCACCCCCCAGGTCAGGTGTTAGCTGTGATCTGTCAAAGTGTTCATACAGCTCCTCCACACCAGAACACACTAATACTCGAAACCGGAACTCCTCTTTGAATAGCTTACTGCTGACTTCTGATAGTGCCTTCTGGAGAAAGCTCGCTGGTCGTAGAACGTAAACCGTGTGGATAACACCGGGAAAGAATTCCTGGAAGTACGAAATTTATTTTTAATATTTACAACGATATTGCAATCCTGTACTCACAGAATACTCAGCGTGAAACGGTACTTGTACTGTGTTTCGCAGATGAGTGAGGATATATGAGGACCTTAAAAGTGCCGCTTAAGTGCCGTAAAAACCAATGCGTGGACTGTAGCGGAATTTTCCATGGGCGGCGATGTTCTCTTACCACATAGGAGTCCCACCTGCTCCGTTATCCGCTATACCATAAATAAATATATCTTTAATGTGATTGTAGTCTGCAACTGAATTATTACGTGAACAAGTCCTACTTTTAAAAGCAAACTGGAATTCAAAACTTCATATAATTTAATTCAAACGAACAATTAAGTTACTAAAATACTTACGGATATCCTTAATAAAGTTGCTTTCACAGAGTTCCATCGATCTTTCCGTCGGTCTATAATTATATGGAAGCCCATTTCGGCTTCCAACAATCTGGAATTGGAAATATAACAAATGAATTAAAGATATCTTTTTATGTGTAAAGAAAATATTTTTTCAATATCTATGGCTGCTGGCTGATAAATCAACGTATAAAATGTGACAGATTTTATGGAAAATACGGACTTTGTTGTTAAAAAGTAAAATAGATAAAATAAATAAATAAAATTAATAGAAAAATATTATTGAAGGGATTCTAAATTTAAATAAATGACTTTTAAATTAGATTTTTCTAAACAATCGTTAATGTTGTAGTCGTATTTTATATAATTTGAAAATAAATACAATATACTAGAATCAATTTTAATAATAATTAATATTTTTAGAGCAATATACGGTGTACTTTATTTAATTTACAATCCGTAAGAAAATTAACCATTTAAAACGACATTTAAAGTCAATTATTTGAATTGAATTAAATAGAAATTTGACTCTTGACTTTTTGTGTCCCGTATTATACTCTGTATATAGATATAATTAATAATAATATAACTCTATAATCTATGTAATATAGAATTAATACAAGAGAAAGTCGGGTTAGTTAAATCATTTAGAATTTCATAAAAGGCTAGACAGATTTTCATGTAACTTAGTATGGAAACAACTGACTGCCTTGACTAACATATAGGATATTTTAATACGACAAAACATGAAGGCTAATAACTAACCGATACAAGTTGGGTCAAGGATTGTGGAATTGGACCCGGTAATTGACGTACCTACCGGGCAGACGACGCCTGACAATACTCTAGTATTATAAAATACCTATTGAAAACAGTAGGTTCTTTATATACAAAGTAATAAATTACATATGTTTGCATAAAAGATTTTACTTCAGAGTCACGTTTTCAGAATTCTATTTACGTCCCTTTTCGAATATCGTGACTCGTTTATCAAGTTTTAAAAATTAAAGGTATTTCATTTATAAGCATGTTTTATTTCTCGAGTTTTATCTTGAGATTAACTCAGATTATAGGCCGCCTTTTCGCGTTTTGCTCTGTTTATTTCAAGTGATTTGACCGCGTGGAGTCAACAGCAATTATAATTTCCTCTCATAATTTCTTTACATACTTTATTACATGAAACGGTTGTCCAGAACGAGAGATGTTTATAATAATTTCATAATTATTGAGTAAGTAAATCAATACCATCGAATAAATTTCCGTGAAGAGGTAAAATTTGGAAATGTAATTAGAGATTGATTTATTAATTAGAAACGATTTAATCACTACATCATTACTCTGGGAATTTTACGTACATATTAGATTAATAAAACCATTAATTACAGATTTAGTAGCCTCGACTTAAGGACTTAAGCATCAGTTATTAAACATCATCTATGTACCAACGTTTATTATTATGTCAGAATATATAGAGATATGTAGAGATATATAAATATATATATAAACCTGATCGTATCTTTTTTTAAAATTAATAATTAACATTTAAAGTTTTTACTTATTTATAACATCCATCCATTCATAACTATAAACTTTTGCGTTTATAATATTAGTAGGATTAGAATTACTACGTTCCATTTGTATGCTTATAAATAGATTGGTGGGATTAGGGAGAATTTCAAAGATACTTTTTTATATACTTACGAGGGCACTGAAGTGAGGTAGAGAAGTAGCCTGCGGTATTCGCTGGGCGTAAGCACGTGGAAGTTATTGTTGTCGGGGAAGGTGATGAGCGGGCGGTGGTCCCGTGCCAAACCTCCAGTGGCGAGCGCATACTGCGGCAACAACAGCTCGCCCACTGTACGGCCTTCGTCATTCTCGCTGCTGCATCCATCGCATTCCGCTTCTGAAACGCAATGCAATCTATTAATATATATTTATTAGAAATATAAATATAACAATTCAAGTTATTCATGGAAGTCCAAGGGGGAGGCCTATGTCCAGCAGTGGACGTCTTGCGGCTGAAATGATGTTGATGATGAACACAATCACACACATCAAAACAGTTTTTCATAAAATATCAATTACTTATTTGAAATAACTTAAATGTATTGAATGTGATTCAATTATTGACTACTATAATTTGACTATGTATTCAAATTAAGGTAACGATTTCATTTTTTTATACCCTTCCAAAACAGTATTTTTTATCCCTTTGGTATTGCTTATGCGTCTATCATCATAGGTTGTCAATATTTTTTAAGATATAGTTAAAGATATAGCGGACAACAGAGCCAACTGATGGTAAGAGAACACCGTATGAATCCAAACAAAGTTTGTGCGTAACCATACGCTTTCACGTGGCTTTACCATGCACAAAAATACAGTTGTCTGGAAACTGTCAAGCCATTCCAAAGACCTATATACAAATTATATTCATACCGGGGATCGAACCAGTTAGCCATGGCGTCATGGTATCTTATAAGGCAATGAGGCACTTAAACACATTAATTCAAAATCAAATTAAAAATGCAATTCCAATCATATCGAAGTTTGCGTTCATATTTGCGCTGTGTCGTTCAATCGACGAATACAAAAGGTTTTCGATTTCCAGTCAATTTTGTGAGAATTTAGCTGCAAACTGATTGAATAGTCCATCCATCTCTTGCAAACTAAGAGTACCTATTTGTTATTGGGCAATAGAAATTGTAATTAAGCCACCAAAGCAAACATTGGTTACAGATACCTTTTGTTAGTATAGAAATTCACAGATACAACAGAGTAATAAAAATGACAACTATGCTTACAAAACGGACACGAATTAAATCTCACATAAGCAACATAACTCGTTTGAGATGTTCAAAAACTCGGTCGTTCGGTATTTGAATCAGAAACAGGTACACTCAGGCTTTGTATTGAAAGAATCATCTAGGCAAACAATCATGTAATTTTATTAAATACGTGTAAAACATGAGATATTCTGTGTCGACATTAAATACATTACATTATACACACTATAATGTATATGCTAGGTTCTTTGAAGTTTTTCAAATCATCAGAAATATGGTTTCTGTTTCTGGCTTTTTGCCAAAATTGAGATTGAAATGGAATGATATGAATTTTAAGTCTACTGGTATATTAGCATCAATTTTAGCAGATTTCACATTAAAATGTATTTTAATAAATAATTTGCCAAGTTTAAATGAAATATTACGATAAAAATAAATAATGAAACTGTGTTTGGCAGAATGAGTGAGGATATCGGAGTCCCTTAAAAGTGCCTTTAAGCGGCGTAAAAAGCCGGCAGCACGACTGATGCGCGGAATGTGGCGCGGTTGTTCATGGGTGGCGATGTTCTCTTATCATATAGGAGACTCACCTGCTCTGTTATCCGCTATAGAATAAAAATGAATAAATAAATAAAAATAAAAAATACATCTATTTTTGTTTCGGAATGGTATACAAGTAATTTATTTAGTTTTCTGTTTACCTATTCCAAGTCCTTGATAATGGGTCCATCTCTAACAATAGGACAAAACAATAAATAACATAATGAACCGGACATATAGGACACACCTTTTGTACTTCGTTAGGTTACGTATAAATTTATAGTCATTACACAAATGATACAATTCTTAATTTCCGCAATATCCATCTGATCACATCCATTAGCGGTGCCTTTTTTGTCTATATATCGGAAGTTCATCACAGTTTCATTGTCTATGTCGCATAACATCAAATAAAACTTCGTTAGGACACGAGAATTTAATGACAAGTACGTCATACATTTAGACCCAAAATGGCTACCTGCATGTTTTAATGTAATTTATAAAGAATAACTCATACTTCTCTGCATATGGAGATTCATAAAATCTGTGAAGGAGAAATTGATCTCTCTGATTTCAAATAAACACAATTACAAACACGATTATCTAGATTCTAGAAGTTAAATGGTTTTAAAATATTCACGCAATTGGGCAATAGCTCTTAAAAGAGGCCAATGAACTTTTTGGACATTGTAACTGTTGTAATTAAGACAATTTACTTTTTAAGGTAAAACAACTTTGTTGTAACGTAACAAAAAAGAAAAAGTTTCAGCGTCGAACGAAAGACTTGTAGAAATTGCAGGTTAGAATACAAATCACACTTACTTTTAGCAAGTTGTTAGTAACAGTTATGCTAGATATATAGCATTTAAGACACTTTACATGTCTCTGTTTAGAAATCTTTGCATTTGATGACGCAATATAATTAATTTTTTAATATCAATTTCAAAACAATTTAAGCAATCCATTCTACAATTAATTAATATTTATTCAATAATAATATACAATTAATATTTATTGGTACATGTTTGTATTCTAAATAACAAATCAATTAAATAAAAGATTACACTATTTATTACAATTGTTTAGATCTATAATATCTTTTAAAGATATAATTAGATCTAATACTTGCCAAGTTTTTGAATCCTGACGAAGCCGAACCTCATCAGTGCAACTAAATATTTAATACGACACATCACTTTATAATATTAACAAAACTCCACGGATCACACATAAAGACACAAAGCTTTTAATTGTTGTAACTTTAGTCTAAAAACCTATGTAGAAGAAATATATCTACAGTGCTCCAGTGACAGTTGTGAACTGATTTGCAGTCGCAGCTGCGCACGCGGCGATCGTGCGATTAACGGCAAAGAATAAATCTTTAAGATGATTTTAACAATGTAACAGCTGTCTCAGCCGATGTCTTTAGGGTCGATACATTGAAGTTTTCAAGCGTAAAATTACTTTAACTTTACTGAATAATACCATAATATTTATAAACTGTTTTTATAATATAATATTAGGTCCAAAAAAAGTAGTAAATAAGAATCGTCTACCGCGAATTGCATAAAAGTAACGGCATGAAAAGGCACATGAAACTGTCTAAAAACACGGATATGCCAAAACAGCTTAAGAATAATAATAAAAGTTATTTTAGCGATGGTAGCACTAAACTTAAGCGCTTTTTGTGCGTGATAGCGAGCGATTTACTGAAACGTGTAACTTAGTAATAAGTTATTACTATCGTTAACATTACATTCAACGATTAATGAACTAAAGTTTCTGAATTAACTGGCAACCCTGACAAATGTTACCTACATTATGTTAAAAGTTGCATCTATCTGATTCAGCCCCGGTTCTTACACATTGAGGTGGGAAAATATTATTCCCATTGTTACGCTTCATTATGAAATGACCTACTATTTTAATTTATTTTTTGTTTTTAAACCACATTACATAATTTAAATTCAATTGACTGTTTCGTAGATTAAAAAGGAATTAGCGTCTTTATATCATCTTTCGTTCCGCTTTCGGACGTCAAAACATACCACTTACCAGTTCAATAATTTATTATACATTAAATTAATAAAAATCGCGTACACTTTCTTTAAGCTTAAAATTCAAGTATCTCCCGCTGTATAAACATGAAAGGGAAATTAAAGCCAATTCATTTTATTACTGTTTGCAACTTCGTCTACTGCATATGAAGGCTCTTTTTAAGGCTTTTACTTGATCATACATACATCCTATAACGCCGTATCGCTAACCATCTGTTAGGATTGCAGATATTTTGAATTAAAAAATTACTGATTTTATATCAAGATTGTTAAAACAGTAGGTACCAGTCACATGAAACGCCTTTGTAAGTTACTAAGAATGAAAGGTAACAATTTATAACAGAAAGGTTAATTGATTTTTAAAGCAGCACCAACTCGTTTCACGGTTTTGATAATTTATCCATGGTAAATAAAAGTTACAAGGTTCACACTTTCTTAAAATTTCACTCCACAAACAAAGTATTTGAGAGATCATCATAATATTGTACTAATTGTAATTTGAGAAAATATATATGTCTATGCTTCTTTATATAGATAGATCAGCGATTGTAGGATTCAAAGAAGTTTTCACGGACCACTTAATAAAATAAACAGCAAAAAATCAGATTACCTATTTATTTTAATTATTATTAGCATTAATTATTATTCAGAGATGACACTGCGGAGTCCCATATATGATAGACTCGCGGACTCCCGGAGGTACACGGACCACAGATTAGGAAACACTGTCTTACACACAGCATTTGTTAGTAAAAAAAATCCTGATAATTAAATTATTCATTTAGATACATCACTTATGATATATCTAGTTTATTTAAATATATATAGTTTATTTAAATCTAAGTGGAATCAATAATTTTAAAAAACCTTTTTTGGAATGTCTAAAATTATAAAGAACCTATTAATATAAGTAAATAAAATTATCAACTTTGATGTACAACTAGAGTTTCATTTTAAATAATTATAGACGCCTTTTTTTGCAAATTAAATTAAGAAATCATCAGGGATATTCCTGTGGGAGAGCCATGCCGAAGCATATGCGAATGCACTAAATGGGCCGGCTCGTACGAAGTGATACTAAGGGCTCACAGAATGCTCAACGTGAAACGGTAGTTGTACTGTATTTCGCTGAGTGAGTTAGATATCGGAGGCTTTTAAAAATACCGCTTAATTAGCGTAAAAAGTCTGAAACACAACAAATGCGCGAACTGTGGCGTGGTTGTCCATGGGCGACTGTGTTTTCTTACTATATAGGAGACCCACACCTGCTCCATTGACGGTGTAGAATAAAAATAATAAAAAACTTGGATGCACAACTATAGTTTTATTTGTAAACGAACCTACTCCACTTTGTGTGTACAAGAATTTATCTTAAACGCTCTTGATCAAAGAAATTACCGTAGATTCCAAAACACTGCATGTTTCGTCGCACACGACAACACAGGCCACTCGCAATCACTCCAACGTTGGCATTATCTTCCGACATTACACACGTACCCTTAATCGTAGGTAAATATTGAGATGTACACGCATATTATATATTACGCGTATTATGAGAGAAAGAAAACGTTCTGCACGCTCGGCCGCGATTTTCTAAAGACTAATCTTTTATCAGATAACTTGGCTCTTGTAATCAGGTCATCGATGATGTTAAGTGTATATCTATAACTAAAGTATGGGACGTATTTCTTAGAATATTAAAGCAAATAATGTTAACAAAGAAATGTTAGATTTGTAGTAGTTCCGACTTAATAAATAATTAGATATAAGACTTTTTGTTTTTAAGAAAGCTATATGAGAATAAATTCAGTAATCAACAAAAAAAAATGGACAATAACTCTATACGTAGCGCGATGATAGAAATAATTCAAGAACTTTGTAAATATACCGTGATCGTAACCACTTTAACATCGTCAAATTCAATTTCATGATAATGTATTGATTAAAAAAGATTCTGCTATATCTGTGGCTAATAAATTTGAAAAACAATTAACTAATTCAGAGGCTATTACTTAATTTGGCCGCCATTTAAAAAGGTCGAAACAAAGAAAATTGGGACAAGAACGAATGCATTGTTTGGCGCGATCAAAGCTATTCTTAAACGGTCGTTACGATCTTCGTAAACCGGAACACAGGATACAATAACTATTTTTTGTTTTATATACTATAGCGGACAATGGTGCAGGAGGGTCTCCAATATGGAAAGAGAACACCTCCGCCTACGAACAACCGCGCTTTTTACGCCGCTTAAACGCCATTTTTAAGCGCCTCCGATATTCTCATTCACTCTGCGAAACACAGTACAAGTACTATTTCACGCTGAGTATTCAGTGAGCCCGTGGTATCACTTCGGACGAGCCGGCCCAATTTGTGCGTAAGCAATCAGATTTATGCTTTAGTTTTTTAAATATTTTATAATATTTACTTGAATATTTGTATATTTTAAATTGTCTTGTATATTTTGTTTATTGTATAGTGCGCAACGGATCTCCTGTATGATAAGAGATCACCGCCTACGGATAACTGCGCTTAGGTCGCCTTGCTGGCTTTTTACGCTGCGTCAACGGTATAATTTCATGAGCCTCCTACTCCTCACTCTCTCAGCGAAATACACTACCTACAAATACTGCTTCACGCTGGTTTTCTGTGAGCCCGTGGCGACAGTGTTAATATACTGCCACTGTTAAGCACTTCCAAAGAC
>DWCF01006540.1:0-12223 GCA_018230265.1 Delias oraia | reverse complement strand
TACACTTTCACTGACTTCTTCTCTGACTCTTTCATTATGCTATGAATGTATGACAACAAAATAAAGTTACCCAACAAATTATGCGATTCTAGCTTTATTTTGTTAACGTAAACCCTTTTTGAGTCTGTTCTGGATCCCTGGAAGACCTGTTTCTATTTGGATGCTATAACGCACCTTTATACTTTAATGGCACGAAATCTCAAATGATTATGTATTTATTGTGTTTAAAACTTACATCAAAGGTAATTATAACACAACTTTTTAAATTGTATTGAATTTATATGAAAAACTAACTTATGGCAGACATGGATCCAATTAAATTTTGATAAATATATAAAAACTAAGAATGGTCTTAATGAGATTAAGAAAAATATAATTTTCACATTGTCTTATTATTTACGGCCAGAAGTGCATATACACAAATTTTCACTCACTGTGTCGCTTCGTGGCAACTTACATGCCCATATATGTCAGTTGAACTAATGCTAATGCGACTTTCTGAGCAGGTCAGTACCAAAATAGCTTTTTTAGAGACTCGTGGCTAAGTGGTTTAATAGATCTACCATGATGCCAGAGGTATCGGGTTCGAATCCCGGTCCGGACAATTATAAATTATAATTTAATTTACAATTTATCACGGTCTCTGGAAGGGCTTCACAGTAGCCGGGCGAGTGTCTTAATACTGTCGCACCTGTGGGAGAGCCATGCTGAAGCATATGCTGACGCATAAATTGGGCCGGCTCGTGCTTAGTGATATCACGAGCTTACAGAATACTCAGCGTGAAACGATACTTGTTTTGTGTTTCGCAGAGTGAGGATATCGGAGGCCCTTAAAATTGCCCTTTAAGCGGCCCAAAAAGTCGGCAACACAACCAATGCGCGGACTATGGCGTGGTTGTTCATGGGCGGCGGTGTTCTCTTATCATGTTGGAGACCCACCTGCTCTGTTGTCCGCTATACAATAAAAAAATGCAGAGATTTTAGTTTTTATTTGAAATTACATTACACACATTAGTACAGTTATTTTTCTTCATTGCAACACGTGGAACAGTATGACAAACGTTTAGACAATTTAGGGCATATCGGTAGGGACTCTATACTATCTGTAATTATTAATAATAAATTAAATAAAATATTTAATTAATTTTAACAACAATTACCTAAACTACAAAATAGGGTCCTTAAAGAATAGATTTGGAACCTTTACGATATTCTCTGATTAGTTCGGAGCGATACCATAGGGTCATAGAATATTATACAGATTTGCCTAAAGAATAAAGATACCAGACGCATATCAAGCAAT
Source organism: Delias oraia (assembly GCA_018230265.1). Classification (NCBI taxonomy): domain Eukaryota; kingdom Metazoa; phylum Arthropoda; class Insecta; order Lepidoptera; family Pieridae; genus Delias; species Delias oraia. The sequence goes on along the minus strand of DWCF01006540.1, from coordinate 10,920 downwards.
CAAAGCTTATGTCACTGCGTGGTCGCCTATGGGCGGCGAAACCTTACCATCCTACCGCCTGTCCCGTTGTCTACTCACAACAATATAAATTTATGAAAGTATAATAAGCTTATTATAAAACTTTAAGATTTTTATATATCTTTGCTATTTACTATCTGTTTTGTCGCAATTTTACTGTTTTATTTTCATTTATTTATTAAGACCGGCAACGCACGGCTCTGCAAAGGCCAGGGATGTCCATGGACTGTCCATGGACATGCACCCATGGGTGAAGGACTGCTTATCCTTGGTTCATTTACCAACATTGCCAATAAGAAGAAAAACACAAGTGTTTTCATTCTATTTATCTCTTACATATAATTTATATCCCATTGATTTTTAAAATCAAACGTCTAAGTTGATTCAAACAAATAAAATACGAGAAAATTGGTAAAGAGCCTTCATTAAAACGATTTAAAGATTAAAAACTTGTTTCAGTTGAAGTAAACCAACATTTCAAATTATTTACTTACATTTAGGACTGGGTGATCTAATGGGGCTCGCCGAGTTTGCGCTAAAAATTCAGATCGTTAGCTAAAACGGACCAAATAAAGTATAAACCGGGGGTTCCCATACTGTGCGCCGTAGACAGTGCAGACGGGCGCCGCGAGTCTATGCTCTATCATTATCCGAAAGCACTGATATTTACCTTGTCGAATAATTAATTATAAGTTAAACCTAATTTAATATCACGCCCGTCGCCGTTAACTGAACGTTGGTTTGCTCATCATCTTCTATCGCATTTCACGAGGAATGTTCAGAGGACCTGTTTTGATGAATACCTGCAGCTGAAGGTCATCTTTGAACATTGAGGCAGAATACAATGTTTCAGCTTTATCACGAATATACTACGAAGTAGGTATATATATATAATACGACTTGGAGACCTTAAAGAAATAGCGTACATATTCCTTAAAGGCCGGCAACGCACCTGTGGCTCTGAAAGAGCTAGGGGTATCCATGGGCGTTGTACCGCTTACCTCAGGTGAGCCTCTTACTCGATTCCCATTATTTCCATAAAAAAATTGTAGATAAGTTAACTGTTTCTGTATTACTTAATTAATTTTGTAGGTACCTACGTATTTCTTTCGACTGTATTTTTGTGAAATATCTAGGGTGCCATGACGAAATACTAAATTTGGAAGTGTGCCGCGGGCTGAAAAACTTTGGGAACCCCTAGTATAAACAATAAATTAATCAATACGTACCGACATTTTTGTTTCGATTTACATTCCAGCTCTTGTTTGATGACCGGAGACGAGCCGTACTTTGTATTGCTTATTCTGTAGACATAGATTAAATAATAATTTCTCAAAAGTAATATTTACAAATCACAAATCTACAGGCCAATAATCACAATTTTGTCACAGGTGCAGTTATGACCGCTAGTCACAGAAGCCAGGAAACAATACAAGAAAAATAAATACATATTTGTGTTCTTTTTAACTATACATCCGGATAGATTTGCCTTTTCCAATGTGTTACACAACTTTTAAATGTTCAGGCTACAGGTTGTCAAATTTAGAATAATAATATTAGCAGCTGACGGGCGTTTTATATGTTTTTATATTAAATATATAAATAAATATATGACGTTTTATATTATAACTTCTGCATATAGTAAGTATAACTTTCAATTTCAAATCCTACATATGAGTTGCATAATCAAATAAGGTCAAATTCAATTATACCTCATCAATTGACAGCTTTCAAAATTCTCATCCTAAATTTGACAAAGAATTCGACTCAAATTGAAGACATCATTATCATCATACTCTTGCATATTTTTATAAAGATATCTTAGATTTTTGGTGATCTTCAAAAACGAAATGAAATTGAAACGGTACTTCTACTGTGTTGCGCAGTGAGTGAGGATATCGGTGGTTATTAAAAATTCCGCTTAAGCGATGTAAAATCCGGTAATACAACCAATGCTGGGATTGTGGCACGTTTGTCCATGGGCTTCGGTGTTCTTATATAGAAGACTTGTCTATTCGATGTCCGTTATATCATTCAAAAACTAAAAGAATAAAGAATAAACTAAATGAATAAAGTTTTTATAAAATTTAGAACAATTATAAAAAATAATACGTACTGAATTTCTGTATTGCTATCTATACTCTCTACTTTGGACTTGGATTTACAACAAGGCTGCAAAAGAAATTGTTTACAATATTTATTCATCATCATCATCATCATCAGCCCATTCAAGTCCACTGCTGGACATAGGCCTTATAAACGCTTAAAAACTTAAAGACGCTTATTATTATTAATTCAATAAGCAGAAGTGTCTTATTAGCAAATCAAGAATAATTAATAATTTACATACACTACAAATACCCCTTATATGCTGGCATATAAATTAGGGCAGTCCAGAACGATACTACGGGCACACAGAATACTCGGCGTAAAACGGTCCGGTTTGTCCCTTAGTCACCTGTTACGACACTCACGCGACGATATGGGGTGAAACGGTACTTGTACTGTATTTCACTGAGTGAGGATATCGAAGACCTATGAAATAATGCCGTTTAACTGTCGTAAAAAAGTCTACAACACAATCAAAACACGCAATGTGGCGCGGTTTTTCATGTGCGGCGGCGTTCTCTTACCATACACGAGACTCATCTGCTCCGTCGACCGCTATACCATGAAAAAATCTTATGTTTTGTTTTTCTCTCGTTATGTCGGAACAAGACTTCTACATATATAAAATCTTCAAAATACATATATGTGCGCGCATAATTTTTGAACGGCTGCATCAAACCTAATAATTCTTTTATAATTATGTTGGTTCATAATATGGACAAGGTTTGTGCGAATATCTATAAATGTAATATTAAACTGCTGAATCAACAGAATGAATTTTGAAAAAAAAATGACATAATACACATAATTTCATTCATTTTGTAAATGTATTCATTCAATGTTTCTTTTAGTTTTGATATCATATGAATGTCTATATATAAAAGAAAGTCGTGTTAGTTACATAAAAACTATTACTCAAAATCGGCTCAACTAATTTGAATAAAAATTGGTGGGGAGGTAGCTTAGAACCAGGAGAAGGGTTCGACATTTTACCCGTCTACTTAAATTGAAGGGTGTGCTTTGAATGTATCAGTTTTTCGGGTTTGGTTAGACTCGGTTGGTGGCGTTCCTGGTAGAAAGACGTCTGCCGGGATCTCTACTTTTAGCATAAACATATAACCTACTTTGGATTTGCAACATATTCCAGCAGTTTTCTTTAAGTTGTCGTAATTAGAGATACTATGCGCCACAGCAACCTGCCGGCATTCACTCCGTTCGCCGCTCTTTTTCGTCTTCCGGCTCTCTTTACTCACGGTACTAGCATTGCCAGAACGTAGCCTTACTCTACTTTCACGTCTCTGTGACTGATCTGAAACTATACAGAAAATTGTATAGAAAACTAATATGTACAACGTTTTTTTACATATATATAAACACTGGCGAAGGAGCAGGAGGCTCACATAGGGCAAGCGGTCCTCCACGGATGCGTTGTCGGCCCTTAAGGAATATAGACGTTATTTTATTGATCGCCACCAAGTCCTATTGGTTTAAAAATACCCCTGATTTCACAGTTTGTGTTGCGGTCTTTGTTGTCAAACTTTCGAAACGACAATTTTTAGGAAATTGTTTTTGTATGGTCCGAGATCAGCACCTTTTTTTTTAAATCTTTGATATAGCACTGAAAGAGTAAAGATATCAGAGGCCCGTGAAATTATACCGCTCAAGAGGCATAAAAAACTTTCCACACAACCAAAAAGCAAATTGTGGGGCGGTTGTTCATGGGCGGCGCTGATTTCTTACCATAGACGCGAGCCGCCTGGTCTATTGTCCGCTATACAATAAACAAATCTGTTCTGCTGTTTCTATCAGCAACTTAGAATAAGGACAGTTCTGACTTAAAGCTATAAGAAACAGTCTTTGAATGTTGTTATATTCAATTATTAAGCAATTAAATAAGAATATCGTTAAATTTCAATTATCACAGAAAGCCTACATTATATCACTGAAAGCTTACGTGGTAAGCCGTGATAATAGTATTTATAATAGTAGCATTTGAATTGAACGTTTGAAATTACGAAACGATTTTGTTACAGGTTTCTGGGTACGTGTTCGGCCTTTTAATACCGTTTGGAAGTCCCAATCTGACCGATAAATAAGTATTTTATCGCTACATTACTAGAAACGCTTGAGTTTTAGATCTGTTTTATGCTCTCTTCAGATTTATACACTGATGAAGTAATAAACAGTAACGTAAAGAATGAATTAATTATCATCAATCATTTAGTCAAACAATAAATAAATGAAAACTACATTCAATTAAATATTTGTGGTATTTTTGTCGCCTGTAACTTTGTCATCGCAATGTTTCATTTCCACCAATCAATATTAGACCTACGTAGTTTCTGCCATCAACTTTAATTGATTGTTTCAACACCTCTAAAGGTTTTTTATCACTGGTACGACATAACAAAAACATCAAAATATCAATTAAAATCGAAGAAACATATTTCATAATATCATATGTTTCCTAATAAGCATTGCATTTTTTGACCTTAACTAGATAAAAGGTTGCATAAAAAAGCCTACCCTAAGGATGTTTGTAGCTTATCAATTTCCAATCAATCTGTGATTTTTATGGACTTACATATTATACATTACTTATGTTGCCGCCATACTGAATGAGCGCCTACGTGCGTAGAAATCATAGATATTTATTGCATACGGATGACTGCATAAAAACCCTAAGCTCCATAACATTTAAAATATCTACATACATTTTGAGAGCCTCGTAGCTGAGTCGTTTTATATGTCTACCATAAAGCGAGAAGTATTAGGTTCGAATCCCTGTTCGGACAATTATAATTTATTCGGTCTGTGGAAGGGCTTGGCAGTAGCCGGGCGAAAATCTTAGTAGTGTCGCAAACATAATATTTTGACGCACTTATTGTACCGGTTTCTCCGTAGTAACAAAATGCTCACCGTGAAACAGTACTTGTACTCTCTTACTGTGTTTCGTTGAGTGAGTGTGGATATTGGACGCCCTTAAAACTGCCGTTTAAGCGGCTTAAAAAGCCGACAAAACAATGTGGTCTCTTCCATATATGAGACCCATTCCGTTATTCGCTATACCATAAAACATATTTTTCTATAATAAATAACTTTTAATATATAAAAACTTAATACATATATATGAAGTAATATTTACATATAAAATCCAATATTATTATTACCATAATCTAAATAGAGAAATACTAACAAGAAGGCGTGTTTTCTAGAGCGCGGTCAGAGAGAATTTTAAGAAGGTAGATGACACTAGCAACAATGACGGCTAGTGCGATGAAAATCGCCAGCAAAGACTTCTGGATAAAACTCTCGAAGCAATCGACCATTTCGTCCATATAATCTGCCACTACGTAGGAGCACATTTTTAAAATGTGTAATATATGTACCTGGAAATAAAAATTATTAAAGTACTAATCAGAAATCAAACGAACTGGGGGTTCATCTGCGAAAAGCGATCCTCCGCCCATGGACACCTTTAGACCATGCTGACCTACAGATGCGTTGCCGACTTTTTGGGGATAGGTGCGCTCTTATATTATTAGCTATTAATAAAAGAGGTAGTTGCAGAAACATTAATTATAGGGCTGTATTTTCTAATGCTGTATCATAAAATTTTGTGTTTTCTTTCAACTGGGTTGAAAGATCCATGAAATTTAGAGTTATGAATAGATGTCGACCGATTCTCAGAACTACTTGCTATGCACACAAAGCTTCACAAAATCCGTCGAGTTATTTCGGAGGAGTTATACAAAAGAATAACAATAATAAGGAATATCTATTCCAAGCGGTTCCAAGCGCGATAGTTTTGCTGTACCTTGATAAATAAGTTGATACAAATTATAGTTTTATCAAATTCTCATTTTACTTCTGTGACTAGAATTTTAGTTTAGAATTTTATCAGTGTGAACACGATCTTAATATTCAAAATAAAGACCGAGAATCAAGCAAGCAACACCCATTTGAGTGTTTTACTTCTTACTTTTTTGGCGTCTGTGACTAGCGGTCACAATTTTACCAATATTTACATAAATAACGACAAAGAACATTTGTTCAAATGGAAATAAAAATAAATAATTATAAAATATACAGCGAAAAGCAAAAACTCAATTTTCTTTTATAATGTCGATATGTGTCACCTAGAAGCTAAGTTATGAAAAAAAGAGGCGGGTCAGTGGTTTCTATTTGAAAAGCAAATACAAAACGAACATAGCATTTTTTGGTCTCAATAAAACTACAATGGAATACATACCAAACTATTCTCTTTACGTTTTTAAAATATTGCGAGCAATATTTTCTACATACAAAAACGCGGCGCATAGTAATTTTTTTATAGTACTAATTTAAATTTCGTTCACATGAGACGCCGCTGGTCTCATGCTACTAAAACCCAACGAAAAAATTAAACTCAATGTTGTGAATCGAAAATTCTTCTACGTCAAAAGTCTTCTAGATTTGATAGCTGTCATGCGGCTTAGTCTATGGTTTAATGGTAAATACAGAGGAAGAATCACAAAATAGCACAAAATTTATAGGCTATGGAAAGTTTTGGTACCGCCGACAAAATGAGCGCGTAATTTTTTTTAATTGTGAGGTTTTGGATATTAATATGGTTGATTTTGTACCGTTATTTCTTCGCATAATAGACACAATTATAGTAAAAGTGCTATAGTTACTTATAGTTATTTAATAATAATAAATAAAAATTATTTTAGAACCCATAATTTTATTATAATCTTGCACAGAACACAGAAATAAAAATGAAAACTGAAGTGGTCAGAATTGCCAAAAATAATTTCTAGATGGCGATATCCGAATCATTTAGACGAGATTATTTATTTATTATTTACCATAAATTACATATATATTTAAAAAAATATATTTTATTTATATTAATTTATTTATATATTTATAAAAGCGATGGAAAGACGATCTCATGAAGGTTGCAGGCAACCGCTGGACCCAGATCGCTCAAGATCGTAATAGGTGGGCGTCTTTGGGGGAGGTCTATGTCCAGCAGTGGACTTGATGATGATGATGACAGATATATTGCCATAAATTGTGATCAATTGTGATATTTTCAATTTATAAATCACAAGGAAAATGAAGACAACTTAAAAAGTTATTAAGTAGTAAGTTTAGCACCTGTGGGAGAGCCATGAAGCACTAATTGGGCTGGCTCGTCCGAAATGATACCACGAGCTCACAGAATTCTCAGCGTGAAATAGTAGTTGTACTTTAAACGGTACCTCTACTGTGTTTCGCTGAGTGATTGAGGATATCGGAGGCCCTTAAAAATGCTGCTAAAGCGGTGTAAAAAACCTGGAGCACAACCAATGCGCGGGATATGGCGCGGATGTCCATGGATGGTGGTTTTCTCTTACCATATAGGAGACCCACCTGCTCTGTTGTCCTCTATAACATAAAAAAGTATCCAGGGCCAAAAAACCTTTTCAGTGTTTATGGTTAAATATTTTAAAGTAAACAAATGTGTATATATATATAAATATATAGAAATCTCATATTAAGTCCGTAAGAATTTTCTATATGTATTTTCCTTGATTTAAATAATGAGGTAGGATTCAATAAATTTCCATATTCCACTGAAGGATAGCAATATTTCTCAGCGTTTCAGCGAGAAAATTCAAGAACTAAGCCTTCATCAGCGTAATAGAGATTGGAGGATAATGTAGTCACAATCTGGACCGCAGTCCATTTTGAACGTAATCCATAATAAACTCACAATATTTGAGAGCGTTCCCTTCATAAGCCGTGATGGATTGGCCCTTTGATTTATACCCCTAATATTATTATACCCACGTACTGTTTTTAATATGTTTTCTATTTCAACAAACCTTTTTTTGTATTGTAAACAATATAATAGAAAATATGTGTTAATTATATTTTTCTCTCACAAAGTAAGCTGTCAGGACCGAATGGTCACACAGCGAGTATTCATTTAAAAAAAAGTATCCTTAAATTAAACATGGAAAAATCTTTGAGAGAGCTGGACTAAACTCGAAACCTGTATGACAAAATCTCCAGTCTACCTCCAAAAGTAAACTGTACAAAAGTGATTCAAAACAAAATGCTATTTTTATTTATTTATATTTTTTTTCCTTTTTTTGTTTGTGTATGAGGCCGCTAAAAAAGGTCCAAGTGGGAGACCTATGTAAAGCACTATGCAAAGACGTCCACGTCTTACGGCTGAAATGTGTTGGAGGCACGAAAAACAGCGCTTCCCCATCCTGGTGGAATATACAGCACTGACACAATTCTATAGACGTAATTGTAGTACATAGTAATCTTGTAAATTCAAAATTAGAATTTTTAAATTTTTTAAAAATGTAAATGGTATCAAACGACTCAACTGGGATAAATAGTTTTCCCCCCTTAAAAACCCCTGGCCCTTGCAGAAGCGCGAGTGCGTTGCTGGCCTACTGCTTGTACTTATTGAATATAATACTTTGTGAATACAACATTCTTTTTTTATTCTATAGCGGACAATGGATCAGGTGGGTCTCTTATATGGTAAGAAAATACCGTCGCCCATGAACAACCGCGCCATAGCTCGGGCATTGGTTGTGTTGCAGGCTTCTTAAGCGGCACTTTTAAGGGCCTCCGATATCCTCACTCACTGCGAAATACAGTACAAATACCGTTTCACGCTGAGCATTCTGTAAGCCCGTGGTATCACTTCGGACGAGCTGGGCAAATTAGTGCGTCAGCATACGCTTCAGCATGGCTCTACCACGGCACAAAAATAATTATAGTTGTATGAATAGTAAGATAGTATTTGTAATTTATACAAATCACTTCGTGTTCTCTTAATAGCAATCAATAACCGAAATAGAAATATTATTACAAAAAATTTACTAGTTATTTAGAAATAGTTAATCAACTTTTTGGGATCAAGTCTTTGGGGGAGGCCTATGTCCAGCAGTGGATTTAGATGAGCTGATGATGATGATGAGTTAATCAACTGGCTGTATAGTGATTTTGTAATTTACCATGATAATATAGGAACTTGTTCGATTCTCCCGCTGAATAGAATTTCTAAATTAAATTTGGTCTTTTGAAGGGTTCTATAGTAACAGTCTCATCACTCTTGCCTCCATGGTGTAGCTGACGCACTGAGTGGGCAGGCTAGTCCATAAGATACCTCACATATAAGCAGCGTGAAATAAAACATGTATTGTGTTACGCTTAGAGATACAAGAACCCAATTTTAGCTTTATTTTTTAAATTGGCAGGCAAAATAGTAGAGGGATCATTTAAGATAGTTACCCGCCGCCCATGGGCATCCTGAGGCATAGAAAAGCCGTGAGTGCGTGGCCGCTTTAAGTGAACTTAGGGTGGCGATTGTTGGTACAAGAGATTAATTTGCTCCATAGTAGATAATATAAAAATAAAAAAATCTCTTTTAAAATAAATATGTTTCATTCCATTGATAGAACTGTTACTGAGACATCTAAAATGTTGTATAAATAAAAATATATTATCTTTACTGAATTTTCAAAAATTGTGTCAAAAAAAATTATAAAAATTTATATGAAATTATAAAAATAATATAAAAACTTTAAAGATTCATATAACATACCTACACGTTACAAAATATAAAAACGTTTTAATTAAAAATGAAATCAGTTTTAAGAGTCATTGATAGATAATAGATACATATGACGTGGTATTGAATAACCAATATTGTGTGTAACTCCTAATCTTGGTCGGATTTTCTTATGGCTCGAGACGAAAATCTCGTTATTTCACGAGATTTTCGTATTTGTCTCAGCCTATTTCTGAATTTCTTTTGAAAATAAAACATCAAATATATTTTTGGATAACGCCATGATTTTATTCTTTAGTTTAGAAAGTAACACGGTTTATTTTTTAATGAAATGGTAGCAAACGAGCAGGAGGTTCACCTAGAATAAGTGATTCCCGCCCATGGACACCCTAAGCCCTTGAAGGGCTGCGGCTGCATTGCTAGTCGTTACGGAATATATACGCTCTATTTCTAAAGGTACCCAAGTCGAATTAGTTTGAAAATACCTCTGCAAGAGGCTGAATCTACAGATTGGAGAAGTGCGGCACACAATGACTTAAGACGCTCAGTTGTGGAACGACTTTGTCTTACCTCGATGTCCGATCATGAAATTCAGCTGCAGGTATTAATTCATCTAAAATATTAGTACTAAAATTTATAAAATATGAAACCAGTGAATTTACAAGTCTTTATCCCGTGTAGAAATGAATATTGTATGAGTTTAAGGAGAAATGTTAAGGGCATATGTGATAATCCGTTTGATGATGTAAGTGGTTGTTTAGAAGAATCTTTAATAGGGTTGAAAGCGGTCGGTAGTACTAAGCCAATACTTACGGCGTTTTATTTAAAATCGTGTCTCTGTCACACTCACACTGACATGCTTGATGGAAAAACGACAAAGAAGGATTTAAGAAAAACTATTATCTTAGTAAAGCGTATTAAAGGAAGGAATTAGGCTAAAATTGGATGAAATATTAAGATTTTTACTGTGAATTTGCATTTTTTTAATAACTTAATTATTTTATCTTCATTTAAATTTCTAGTTATAATATAAAAAAACATTATATTTTAAACTTTTTTGCTATAATTTATTGAATATTCCGTGGAAGATCTATGCTGAAGCATATGCTGACGGACTAATTGGTCCGGCACAAAGTAATACCACGGGTTCATAGAATACCAGCATAAGACAATACTTGTATTGTGTTTCTCTGAGTGAGTGAGATGAGTCTTCTTTATGGGAAGAG
>DWCF01006539.1:0-12224 GCA_018230265.1 Delias oraia | reverse complement strand
AATTTAATGAAACTGCGCATTAATACAATAAATAGCCTATAGCCTTAAAACCGCTATCGGAGTGGGCGTGGATAAAACAGGCCCCTCCCATTCAAGGTTTCTAAATATATCGCCCGTACTTTTATGTGGTATAGCGAGTAATGGTGCAGGAGCAGGCAGATCTCCTTTATGGTTAGAGATGTTCGCCGTTCAAGGAAAATCGCGTCACAATACGCTCTAGTCATTGCTGGCGTTTTACGCCATTTGAGCGATTAATTTCACAGGCCTTCCTTTCACGCTGCTCTTCTGTGAACAAATGGTGTAATACGACCTGACTCAATTAGTTTATTCGTTCTATAGCGGTCAACGTAGCAGGTGGCTCTCGTATTTGGTAAGAGATCACCGCAATAACAACCGAGCCACATTCCACGCATTGGTTGTGTTGCCAGCTTCTTATACCCGAACTTTTAAGGGCCTCCGATATCCTCACTCACTCTGCAAAACACAATACAAATAACGTTTCACACTGAATATTCTGTGAGCCCGTGGTGCCAGCTGATGGCTCTCCCACGAGTGTGATAGAGTTAAGAAACTTGCCCGGCTACTGTAAGCACTCTCAAAGACTGCACATGTTATAAATTATCATAAAATTTTAATTGAACCGGGGATCAACCCCGATACCTCGGATATCAGGATCGACATCGAAAAAATGAGGTAATAGAATTAAAGCCAGCTCAATATATGAACTGATCTTAGGTCTAGGCGGATTCATGAACTAAGGTAACTTTCATTTTAAGATAAAACTATGTGAAGTAAACTTTGACTTTGACCATGCATATTAGCTATGTGATTTTATAAATCGTTATGAATCATATTATTTCTCATATGTGAGTTAAACCTGTAAAGGAGCCATGTAGAAGCATATACAAACGCACTAATTTGGCCGTCTTGTCCGAAGTGATAGCATGGGCTCACAGAATATTCTGCGTGAATCGGTAGTTGTACTTGTAACGGTACACAACGGTTTACAAAGTTTCATCGTTTTCACCTCGATGTTGGTCGTTCCACAACTTTTTTAAGGCATTTTGTGCCGCGCACCAACACTCTGGAATCAGCTGACAGCTGGGGTATTTCCAAATCAATACGTCTTGGAGACCTTCAAGAAAAGAGAATACATAATCCTTCAAGTCGCGGTCAACCACTGGATCCAGATCGATCCAGATCATAAAAGGTGGGCGTGGACGTCTTTGGGGGAGGCCTATGTCCTGCAGTGGACTTGATAGGCTGATGATGATGATGCCTTCAAGACGCCTATATATATATGCCTACGGCTCTGCAAAGGTTAGAGGTTTCTATGGTCGGAGAGCAGCTTGTTTACCCTGGATGAGCGTCCTACTCGTTTGCCAACGTTTCTTTTAAAAAAAACTCCTATTGTGTTATGCTGAGTGAGGATTTCGAAGGCCATTAAAAATGCCGCTTAAGCTGCTTAAAAAGCCGGCAACACAACCAATATGCGGAATGTTGCCCGGTTGTTCAAGGGCGGCGGTGTTCTCTAACTGCATATTACACATATCTGCTGCGTTGTTCACTATACCATAAAATTTGCGAAGTCAATACTAAATGTATTATTTCTCATATGTGAGTTTATTGATAACTTTCTTATGTTTTCGTTCTCACGTCGCAACAAACTGAACTTTTATCTTGGGTTAATGGACGCCAAAATGAAGTGTCAATAGCCAGGAATTAGGTCCGAGTGTGACCTTTGCGCTTAGATCTGCTATCGCCGGTAATTTCGCTATTATTCGACAAACTGTCAAAAAAGAGCGTCTTCCTTCTTAACATGGCACGCAACTGCAGTCAAACTCTGGTTAAAAGCGTCGAAGGATTGTTTATTCAGTGTGAGGTTCACATATCTTAAAAAGGATTTTTCAATAGTATATAGGTTTTATATTGAATAGATTAACCCACTCTGTGAATATATGTTCCAGCTGTGGGAGAGCCATGGTGATACATTAAAGTATACCAACATGAATCAGTATTTGTTATGAAATTATACCGCTTAACTTTCGAAAAAAAGCCGGCAACGCAACCAGCGCGGTAGTGATCTCTTGCCATAGGAAGACCAGCTTGCTCCGAAGCCCGCTATGCCATAAAAAAGTTGTTTAAACACCGATTCAGATGTGGTTTGGCGAGAAGATGAATATATAAAATTCCATAAGCAACCAATGTCGTTGTTCTTTCATTTAATTAGAAAATAAATTACATCTATAAAATACATTGTCAGCAAAAAATTTGTTTATCATCATCAGCCTATTCAAGTCCACTGCTGGACAGAGGCCTCCCCACCTGTTACGATCTTGAACGATCTGGAATCAGCGGTTGCCCGCGACCTTCGTGAGATCTTCTCCATTATTTAAGTTAATTATTTATTATTGTTATATAAGACAATTTCTATTCGCAAATTGTGTATTGCATTAAATAAAAATAACAATATATGATAACCATTATAAATTTTTTTTCGTAATTTTGGAAGATCTGGAAATTTATGAAACATAAAACAGCAAAAATGTAACAAAAACCATATTATATAATAAACAATAAATAGAATGTAACAAATTATTGCCTTATGATATTTTTAAAACTGTGTAGTTTTAAGTGATTTAAATTATTAATTAAACGTTAATTTTTGATAGCCAAAGATATAGAGTTCAAGTACCTGTAACAAGGCATGGACCTTACATCATCCGTCATTCTACCAACTACATCGATATAATATAATACCTAAAAACTTCATGGGCACATTACGAACCACTATACGCGCGCTGGTTGTGTTGCCGGCTTTTTACGCCGTTTAAGCCCTCAGCAAAATAGTACTGTGGGCCCGCGGTACTCAAAAGAACCAGCCCAACAAATGCGTCAGAATATGCTTCAGCATGACTCTCCCACGATTTAAATGTACAGTTATTTATGCATGGCACTAAGAAAATGTTTTCACAAGGGTATTCGTCTATAATATACAAAAGTACTTCAATTTATAGATTTTTTTATTTTATAAGAATCATTTATTATATCAACAAAACTGTTACATTCCAGTGAAATGACTGTTAATCAAATCATCAAATTACCTTTTGGGTCAATAAAACAAAACAACATCAGCTAAATAACTGCCCGCCTATCTACGGTCCATTGTCCGTGAGCGGTTTTTACTATCTGTGACCTTAAGCGGAGCAGAATGCCCTACAATATGATTAAACTTTACGGAACACCCCTTTGGACTCAGTGAGAACTGTATAATACTCGTAGGGTGCGCGAGCGACTATCAGTCGCGTAAGGACAGCCGCCCGGAACGTGCACACTCGTATACACGAGAGAAATTGCCGCGATGAGTCGTGCGATCGTTTTGTTCATACTACTCAGCTTGAGAATTACTTGGGGTGAGATGGGAACGTGTGGGAACTGTGCGAATGGGGACCTCACTGTTACCGAACTGACGGACGCGAGGATCCAGTTCGTGAAGCAGCAGATCCTGCGGAAGTTGAGGCTGAACAAGAAGCCAGCTGTTGCTGTACCGGTCAATAGCTTACCGATGCCTGTGGCGCAGGGTCAGACGCTCAGTCACAGCACTGATAAACCACCAGAGTTTGATGACTACTATGGTAGAACTGAACAGAAGATTATCTTTCCCGTGGAAGGTGAATTGTCTAATATTTTAGCATGTTTTAATATTACAAATAATTCTATGAATTGTAAAACATATAAGAAATTGTTTTTATTTTGAGTTTGTGGCAAAGTAACTAACATAGTATGTTGAGGTTGCACTAAAACGACTCTAGAAGAAATTTTAAGTGAAAATTTTGATTTAATTTAATTTTAATGGTGGTTAAATATATGTTATATATTTAATATATATTATGTATTAACAAAATGACCTTTTAAGTCTTATATTGTTAAATATTTATCTGAAATTTACTTTTAATTTTTTACTTAATATGAATCTTTACACTAAACAACAAAAAAGAATTAGCGATATTGTTCCAGACATTTGTACATAATATTTTGACCGAGGAAAAGTACGATTCATTTATATATATAGACTTTATTTAATAATTTAATAAAATTCCACTAATATTATTAAATGCTTAGGTGCCTATCATAGCTCTTATCACAAAACCATTATTATAATATTTATCTAATACAAATATAGTATCTCAATAGGAAGAAAAACATTAATAACAACATATTATTATAACAAGATTAATATTAGATAACTTCACATATTTCTATGAAATTATATTTAATATCACCATTTGATATAAAATTATTTTCATTGAATAAATTAATGCAAAATGTTAAATTAATATAAAACCGGTTGTTTTAAAAAAAGATATACTATACATAATATAACAACATTAGTTAAAATTTGCATAACCACTACACGCCAGGTCTAAAAAAAAATAATGTTTGCTACGAGGTTGGCGTAGCGTTTCCGCTTTGTACGGTTCGTAGGTCCTCTACTTTTTAACAAACGTTTAAGGACTAAGATGTGGTATATATTGATTTGTATAAATTATATATCATTTAAATACGGTTCAAATACAAAATATTTAAAACAATTAAATGTTATACATATGTCGCTGATATTTGCATTTATTGATGTCTGTGCTTGGGAATCATTTGATGCAAATGTATTTGACTAGTTCAAATGTTTTAGTAAAAATGGTGATAAAAATTTATGACTAGTTTCTAAGATTTGAGAGCCTGCGCGTAAGTCTGTAAATTAAATAACTTTTTATAAATAACTGATGATTTATTTCTATGTAGATAATAGATTTGATTTGAATGGCACCGAATTTCAAAATTATTGTTGTTTTTAATATCTGTATGATATTATTTTGAATTATTAATATAAAATACACAGGTTGGAATTTCATAATGCCACCTGAAGAAGACGTCCTTACAAGTAGTACAAGCGAATTTTCAAAAATATTTAAATGCAAATTTCTTTCTTTTAAAAAATAAAAGAGTGTTTTCTTTGAGTAAAATTTTCTTTGTACAGTATAAAAAGTAGTTTCTCTTCAGGTGGCATTACAAAATTCCATCCTCAATAAAAACTCTAGCTAAAATAAAGCAAACTATAAGATATTGGAATGTTATTAAAATTTGACTTTGGACTGAAAAGGCCACGTGATTCTGATGTAATAATTACTTTTGTGTCACCTGTTGAAGAACTTTGGACTTTACGACGCGTGTTTTAATAAATTTCCTACTCAGCAGTACTCACTTGATTACATTTTTAATTGTACTTTGAACTTCATAGAGATGCATTGTAATCAGTAAGTGTTATAACACATTTTTCTATAAATTCTCCATACTTTTTACGTTTCTTTGAAAATAGTTAAAAAGTCGCCGTGGGTGCGATGCCGGCCTTTTGACTATAATTTTCTTTGCTACTAGTAGTCTGAAGGTTTTGCATGCCGCTGAAACCATCGCTCCCTATGTGATGGGGCTTAGACTCGAACGTTAACATTTTTCATTTTAAGTCTAGACTAGTATACTTAGTAATTTTAAAAAACGAATGAAGCTTTTATTTATTTTTTATTTGTATTAACTTATATATTCATAAGCATTTATTCAATAGGCCTCATAAGGGCCAATTTTGGAAGTCAATTTACAACAGTAAAGCTACCATTGTTTCGGAAGATATACCTCTATGATGACCAACAACAAACTCATATGGTTTTTTTTATCGACAAATTTACAATAGAATAACATTACAAAACTATTGACCATCGCGTAACTCCTTCCACGTAATATTCATACGTTTGAAATATTTTTTATATTCTGTGGCATAATGAATTGACAGTTGTCACAACTTTTAATTTGACATGTGACGTTTTTAAGGCGACTTGAAGATATTATTGGAAAAATAGCGTTGGAATTTTGGCAATATTACTATTTGTAAATATTATTAGTTTTTATACGTCTTATTAAATTGGTTAATTCTGGATCTACTAGACCTTGAATATGTGACCGACGTTTAACAAAATTAATAAAAAAAATATATGTAATCTTTGATGATTAAAATTATTAATCAAAGTTACAGATGTTTAGTATATGATAAAAAAATATTTTTGTTTTGCTATAGCGGACAACGGAGAAGGTACATATAGCTCCTATATGGTAAGAGAACATCGCCGCCACGGTTTTAACGCCGCTTAATCCGAAATCACTCACTCGGCGAAACACAATAGAAGCACCGATTCAAGTACAACTACCATTTCAGGCTGAGTATTCCGTGAGCTCGTAATATCACTTCAGACGAGCTGGCCCAATTGGCGCGTCAGCATATGCTTCTACATGGCTCTCCCACGTGCAAATAGTTCATCGTTTGGAAAATTGTTAAAATGCGACGTAATAATTCGTATAAAGAATTCGTTAATTGTTAGATAGTCTTTAACATTTAGATTAAATGGGTCAAATTGTTGTTTGATCACACAACAGTCGAGTGGCGACGCGTGCTCTCAAATTGATTATTATCGCCGTCCACTAGCGTTTTTGTATTGACCATTTCATAACATTGTTTGTTTTTTTATCTCGGCAATTGTTCATTTATAAAGTGGGAGGGTTTTTAAGCCGTTTATTAGTGTGTTTTAATTAGTTTTGAAGATAATCCTTTATAAATATAACACTATTATTAAAATCTATCATGTGTAAAGTCACGTTAATTATAGTATTATTTAGTTTTACGTACGTAACTCGAAAAGAGGTGGACTGATGTTTATGAAATTAGGTAAAAATATAATGCCCTTTTTCGAAAATAATAATAGTAATATAGATTTATCGAGTTTGGTGGGTCCAAGGGTTGGTGAGGGATCATAATTGGACACATCAAGGCCCACTAGTTTATGAAAGATATAGGTTTATTTTTAAAAAAAAGTACACCATAACTAAAATAATACTGAATGAATTCAAATTTATATCTCAAATAGTCGCTAATTCAGTGTTATTGGTGCGACGATAATACATGATATTATTTATTGATCAGTCTAAAATAGATACCTTGAAATAGAGTAAGAGGTGTTTAATATACACCAATTATAAATAATTTAGATAAGGCAATCAAATATAGAACTCGACTAAAAAACATTTCTAAAACAAGATCTTTTGAAAAATTCAGTGTTTTTTTTCTCGAAAAAAAAGCACGTTGTAGCAAAGCCGGCAACTGTTGGTTTGTTGGTTAAATTTAAGTAGTGATAGTAATAGTTGGTTAACTTGTGGTTAAAAATTGGTTGTGTAGTCCGTGGGTGGCGGTGATCTCCTTATACCGTATAGGAGATCCACATGCTTCGTTGGGCGCTATATCATAAAAAAAGTTAGTGAGAGTTTGATAGAATAAATAGTATCTCTAGTAAAAAAAATTTTTTTTTTAATTATTAAAGCAATTATTTACTTATAAGTTGCCTATTCTAACTCTATCAAAATTATTTAATCCCGTTTAACCCAGAACTAAACGGGGTTTAAATACGGGGCTGTTAACTTAATTTTTTTAGAATTATTTTACTAAAGGAAGGATAACTTGTAGGGTAACTCATTTATTTTAGTTTACGATCGATTTTTGCTTAATTACGTATACAATAAAAGTGTAATTAATGACGTACGCATGATATTATGACACACACCATGTCGGCGTCTGTCACGTCACAATACAGTACATGTCAAACTAAACTCGCAATCTGTGACTCGGGTGTCGTATTTTAGGGATGGAATGTGATCACGCAGCCATCGAGTGACGTATTTAAGGGCTGCCAACAGTTTTTTTATACTTTTGGAGACTCAGATTAGCTCAATTTTAATTATACAGTTGATAAAGAGGTCAGGCGTGATTCCCTGGTGGTAAGCAATCACCGCCATTTATAGATAACGGAGAGATAACAGCCACAATACAGCATTTTGTTGTCCTTTCCGCCCATGAGTATCCCCACTCATTGCTGGGCAACGGGTGCAATGCCGGCCTTCAGTTTTATATTATAGTGGGATCTCGATAACTGTATTGTCATGGGAAATACTAAAAAAATCGATTTAATGAGTTTTTTAGTTAATATTAATTTCGAGACAGATTTGTTGTGTTGTTGTTGAGAGGATTTATTTCCTAAAAGTTGAACTTATAAAGGTGAGTTTTATAAAAAAAATTTCGACTTGTGGAGCTAAAATTAAACAATATTTCGATTTAGATTTATGGTACACATATTTATATAAATTTAAATGAAAAAACTAAACGGATGTCGGCCTGGGCTGGGGTGATTTCGGAGAAGTCCAAGTGGGACGCCACAATATTTTACTACCTACGAGTCACGGAATCTAGTTTTTGAAATAAGAGTAACAGAGAGTAAATATTCTTAACAACGCGTTGTAGTGAAATACGATTTTGTTCGAGTTACAAAGTCTAATTTATTGGAGATATCGCATATTTAGAAGTTGAACGGAATGAATATAATAATCCAATGTATCAATGTAGATATGTTATCCATTTTATTGCAGTAAGGCTAGATTTTTAGTCGTCTATGAGTTGATTACGCTGCTGCTGGATGCAGGTCGTCTCCAACAGGTCTGCATGGAGGTCCAAATGGGTACTTCCTATAGCTGAAATGATGATGAGATGATTAGTAAATACTTCGTGGCCGGTAGCACGCCTAAGAACGCGGCCGTGCGTGATAACAGTCTGATATTTGACCTTAACTCTAATTTCACTAAACACGATACACTATCTAATGAGTTTTTGACAGTCATCCGGGTTCAAAGCTTTAAAAAAAGACAATTTAATACTTTATTTCTATGTTTAAAATTACCTCTAATCATAAATTTAACGCATGTTGAAATTACCTTTTAAGTCTTATAAGCTTACTACGAAGGTCCGTGAAATTATACCGCTCAAGCGGTGTAAAAAGCCGGCAACACACGTAGGAGCGTGGATCTCTTACTATAGGGTAGACCCATCTGCTCCGTAACCCACTAAATAAACCAATCTGTATATAAACCCATTTCTTTGTTAGAAGTACTTATGCAATTTTTAGCATTTCTTTTTTAGAAATAATATTTAAAAGATTGTCGTATGAATTTTATCATTATTTAATTGAATTAATTAATAGTAATCCTATTTATAGCTGTTTTTCAATTTGATCATTAAGGTTATTTGCAGCACACAGATAATTTGTAATATACTTGACTCATGAATGTTGACTCAGCATTGATTTTTGGGGAGGTTTTGTTTTTATCTTGATTAATGGTTGTAAAATTAAATCTTTTATAAATAATTTTTTAACAAATTGAATACTAAATTGTAATTTATATCAAAAGATACACGCCAAATTGATAACATTTTTTTTTCAAGGTCAATAAATATTCTCAAACGAACCACTCGGACGAACTTTCCTGTTTTAAGTTTAATTAGTATTTTTATATATCTATTTTTAAGCTTAATAAACTTATTAAACACCCTTTTGTACTATATTTAACGGCAACTATCTCATAAATTGTACAAATAGATCCGGATCTTAATTAGGGGTCTGTGAACATTGTGACCCCTTACTAATTGGACCAAGGAGCCCACAGAGGCCGGCTGTGATAAGCGCATTTGCTGTTATTTTTAATTGATGATTAAATACGAACTGGAATTACATAGGTTAATGTACTGTATTTTCAAAACAAGATACGAAATAAATATATTTAATATTTCCCTAGTTATATACATTTTTATAAAATTTACGATTATTTCAATGATTTTAAACGGCTTTTAATTTACACAGAACCTATTCCATTACAAAAGATTAATTCGCTTAAAAACTTTAAGAACCTTGTATCGTATAAATCTAACAAGAAGCGAGAGACATCGCCTTTGATCGCCAGTGAGAATAATAATTTATAATTTATTCGTGGCCGGGCGAATGTCTTAACAGTGTCGCACCCGAGGGATAGCCTCGCTGAACGTATTCTGTCGCGCTGATTGGGCCGTCTAGACTGAAGTGAGAGCACGGGCTCCCAGAATGCCAACGTGAAACAGTACTTGTACCGCTTTTAACACAACCAAAACGCGGATTGTAGCTGTATCTCTTACCATAAGTCTGCTCTGCCGTCCCGTATACCATAATAAAGAGTCTGTCTCTTAATAATATAATTTGACAAGTCGATTAGTTATATCACTATTTTAAGTCACGCAAATTTCAAATATTTTTCTTCTAAACACACTTTCTTTATATTTGTTTAGTTCTTATGTATTTAGAATATCAGTCCAAGGACGACAAAGTTGGCGTGGAACAAAGCCAGCCTATGCGTATAATTAACGAACACATTTCAGGGTTTCCGAAGCTCAGTGAAAAATATAAATGTGTCATCTAAGCGATGGGATACCTAAGATATTGGAATTTATATTTTAAAGATCGAGATAAAATGTTGACCAACAACATTTTGTTTTATTACACGAGCCGTGGAACTTTCACAAAAGATGGTCAAAAAATCTTCACATTTTCTCAATATTTCTCGTAATACATAAAAATAAGGAATTAATACTGAAGAAACTTTTTAAAAAATCTACGGGATTTGTCAAGTTAACTATTCCATTTTCTCAGATATCTTTCCACGCAGTGAAACACAAGTACAGCTTCATGCTAGCATCCTCTGAGTTCATGGTTCACTTTGTACGATCCGGCCCGTATAACATAAAAATATCTTTCTGATTACTTTTGAATACTTACACAAGATATTTGCGCTGTTACTTTTTTTAGCTTTCATACATAAGTTCAACATATTGTCACAAACTTGTTCGATTCGGATTTAGACTACCATGAATAGAAATACAAATCCTCTATTATTGTTGGGATTTAAATAATTAATTGTATTTATTTTAAGTTTAATTTTATCTTATATTAACATTACCTTCCGCTTTCTCTGTTTACAGAACCATTGTTAACTTAATGATTGGTTGTGATAACATTTGTAGCAATTGCTAGAACTGAAATTGCCAGTATTTTTCAAGACTGTGAAATATATTTCTTTTAAAAGTACAAATGGCCCAAAATGTATAACAGTTTATTATTTTGTCAAATGATATAATATTAATGTGTCAGCGATTCTAAGAGATTTAATTTTTTAAACAATGTTAAATTCTTCATGTAATTATAGGAATTATAAATTTATTATTAATACATATAAATATAAAATAGTACTACGTACGACCCGAAGCGGTATAAATAAACGAAAAACAGAATATATGAAAGATAATTTTCAAATTTTTAATTTTTATATCCGTAGTCACGAAACGAAACAATAGTTTACGCTGATATTTTGTAAGCCCGTGGTTACTGGTCACACTTCCAAAGAGCTGGCCCAATTAGTGTGTCAGCTTTTGCTTCACAGTGACTCTCCCACGAGTTAGACAGTGTTACGAGTTAGACTCGCCCGGACACTGTCAAGTACTCACTTCGTGAAACACAGTGCAAGTGCCATCTCACGCTGGAGTTCTGTCAGCCCGTGGTGTCTTCGGATAAGCCAGCCAAATTAGTTCGTTTGCATATCTTTCAGCGTGGCTCTCCAAGTGGCCTAGGGATGTCTTTTTGCTGGTTTGCTGTATATAAAAAGACTATTATAAAAAAGAGTAGAATTAGTATTACTGATGCAGTTATTATGATTAACCATTCCATGTTAATGCGTTCTCATGTTCCTAGACCGTAAGACGCAGCATGTGACAAATCGTAAGTCTTCCGTATTTACAAGTATTATAGGCGCGCTATCAAAGCGTCAGTGCGCCAGCACGAGTTCGTACCGTGATAACATATTTGTTTATTAATGAATATCTAGTAAAATAATTGCGAATTTTAAAAATAACTGATTATATTTAATTAGCTATTTTATTGAGTCAATTATAACTTCATCGCCGGTAATTAAGTTCTTTATAATGCACATGTTAAAGAGAGTTATTACACTCTTTGAAGGTCATACGATCTGATGAGTGTCATTTAAAAGAAAGGGCTTTTTCCAAGGCTTTTTATTTGTTCTAATCGAAACATTATTGATTTTTTCGGAGTTGTAGCCTTCGAGATTTTTTAAGGCATTGGGATCAACGCAGCATATGCTTCAGCATGGCTCTCCCACAGGCAGAAGATAGCACCCAGATGGATAAACTAGCCATTTTGAATCACTAACACAATTTTCTTGTTACATATGATGGTAAAAATAATAATATTATTATAATA